>CAKKOB020000502.1:0-47845 GCA_918844115.2 Phlebotomus perniciosus | reverse complement strand
ACCTTCACCAAAAGTTGCTACGGATCGTAGAGAAGTAGATTATGTGTTTTATTTGAGGATGAAGTGGAATTAAAGACCCTTTCCTTCGGTTTGATGAAATTAAAAAAAAATGTAATGAGTACCCACATGATCGGTTTGAGGCTAGTAAAACCTGTGAAAAGATAGTTCGAAACTTTTGACCTTGAAAAAGTGGTCTAAAAGTGTTCTACAAACATTTTAGAACTGGTCTCTCTCTCTCTCTCTCTATTTAAATTTATACGGCTTTTGGATTCAAGAGATCCATATAGCCATAGAACTGGTCTAAAAGTGGTTTAAAAGTGTTATACTGCCGTAAGTGTTAATTGCCATTTGCGGCTCACAATGTATGGTGGGGTCGATTGGAGTAATGTACCATATAACTTTACATTATAGGGAATGGCCGGGATGGCCTTTTCTACCCTCTTTTTTTTACTTTCCATACAAAGTTCCCATATTTTGAACATTTTATCAAATAGAGGAACAAAGCGTCTCATATGTTTGAATTGAATTGATAAGTCATTACAGGCCGACTTACGGGAGTTGTGATTCTTTTGTGGCGAACGTGGCGAACTCAGAATAGGATTATATTGAGTTGTTACTTGCAAACTTTGAAGGTTAAGAATCGGGTTGCATGCGAAAAAATCTATGCATTAAAGGAGTGTGATTCTTCACTGCGATTTCTCACAGTGTTTTCCAACAGTTATACTCGAGGCCTTTGAACGTGGGTATTATTGAATGACGGGGAACGTCAAGTAGGGGGCATTATCTTTTCCTAATCTCCGTGTGTTTTCTAACTAAAAGCGAGATAGAGTTTTCAGTGACTGGCTAACAATGGGTGACTCAAGTTCCGACGACGATCTGCCGGAAGAGTGGCAAATGTACTGTGAGCGACCAGACTGGTCAGACGTTGTGCCGATAGAGCAAGATGACGGAGAGAATCCCGTCGTCGTGATAGCCTACAATGACAAATGTGAGCCTCTCTAGGACCTGCATTTAAATGGATTCGAGTCATCAAATTTTCATTCCAGTCAAGGACGTTTACAACTACTTCCGGGCAATCGTTGCATCGGGTGAGAAGTCCCAGAGGGCATTGGAGCTCACCAGGGATGCTTTGGTGCTCAATCCGGCGAATTATACCGTATGGCAGTATCGGTAAGGTATAAATTCTTGTGGGTTTCAGGAAGTGGGATGAAAATCTGGGATTGCAATTTCAGGAGGGACATCCTGAAGGCACTGGATGCTGATCTCTACGAGGAGTTACGCTACGTAGCGGAAGTGATAGAGTCAAATGGGAAGAACTACCAAGTATGGCATCACCGGAGGGTGATTGTGGAGTGGCTCCAGGATCCATCCAAGGAGCTGGAGCTCACGGAAACCATCCTTAGGGGGGATTCTAAGAACTACCACGCCTGGCAACATCGCCAATGGGTCATTGCGACTTACAGGTGAGTGGAAAACCCACAAAATGACATTGAGGTGATTTTTAATCGTCTTTTTTTTTCCTTAGTCTATTCGACGACGAATTGACTTTCGTGGATAGACTGTTGGCGGACGATGTCCGGAACAATTCAGCGTGGAATCAACGGTTTTTCGTGCTCAAACACACCGGAATTGACGGTCATGTGATTTCCCGGGAGATTCACTACGCCATGAATCGAATCCGTTTGGCCACGGCTAATGAGAGCTCATGGAACTTCCTTAGGGGCATTCTTCAAGTGGCTGAGGAGCCGAGTTTGGACCAGTTCCCGGAAGTTGCTAACTTCTGCGAGGAACTCTACGAATCCGGTTCACGGTCGCCCCATCTGTTGGCCTTCCTGATCGACATGTATTCGGAGAAGGCGCTCCGCCCCCAGGATGACGCCCGCGAGGACTATGCTCAACGCGTCATAATGCTGTGCAACATAATGATTGAGGAATGCGATACCATTCGCTGCAGATACTGGAAGTACGTGCTGGACAACTTCCAGAACACCTACAAGGCGTCCGGATGTGGGAATAATCACGAAGCAACGCCAGATTCAGAGAACATCTCAGTGGATTCCTAACAATTGACTTTATGGCATTTCTGGCATTTTTTCAGTGTTAATAAATATTTAAAGAGAGATTTTCCTTAGGATTTATGGCGGATTTTGAGGTTAGACAGGGCAGTATATTTTGTTTTCTTTTCGCGAAAGATAAAATGGGACTTACAGGTGATGAATCAGCGTCCAAGGATTTCTTATCTTCTCATTCTTCAGAAAGTCTAACATTTTATTCTTAACACATCGTAAAAAGTAAGTTTTTATCGCGAAAATTAACAAAAAGTTTCACTTTCCAGCAGAAGATTACTGGAATTTGTATTAAAATCCGCAAGATGGCTCCCAAGACAGAATTTTTCCCGCCAAAAGGTATTTGTTGCCAACTTCATTTCATTGCGAATTAAATTTAGGCGCGGCAACGAGTGGAGATGAGAATTCCACAAGTCTTATAATAATTTTCTTAAATTTCTTTTACGTTAAATTTATTATTGATTATTGCTTTGGAACGTACAATTATAGTTTCTCTACAATATTACAAAGATTTTTTTTATTTCACATATAATCATAGTAAATAGATTTTAATCCTATTTGATACTCCCAATACTTAGTAATTCTTTCTCTTTACATAACTTTTACTTGATAGGTAATGCTATGTTTAATTCAAAAGAAAATTACTTATAATTGTGGGCAAGGCACCAGTCTTTTCATTATTTTCAAGAAATAGAATCTCATTTGAAACAAAGACCTAAAAAATTTAGCTACTGCAGCTTAGCAAGACAATTTATAATTTTTTATACTTGGTACATACCCCATAGGCGGAGCTCATGATTGGGCGAACCTTATCCAAAACTTGAAAATATAAAATGTAAATGTTACATACATCGTTGTTTTCTTGGTTTTCTTTTTAAAAGTGGGCGTGGCTTCATGGTGGGCGTTGCTATTTGCCATTGTGGAGCATTATAAGCCTCGCCTACAATAATGGTATAGTCACGCATAATTGCTCTGTATTCCTAGAAGGGGGCGTGTGGAACAAAAAAAATATGTGGGTGGATCTTACTCAGAAACCACGCCCTGTTGCCCCACCAAGTACATAAAAAAAATAAAATGATTTGCTAATCTGGAATAGTCTCAAAGTTTTTCCGGTTTTAAGTCGCTTAGTAGAGCATATCGAGTCGTCTAAAAATTGCAAGGGGGAGATATTATGGTCAAAAAGACGTACACCACTTCCAGAAAAGCTCCTTAAAGCTCCAATTCTGAAGCTTTAATGAGCTTTCATCCTATCAAATTTATTTTCAATACTAATGTATTATAAAGATTTATAAGGAAGCTTTCTAGAGGTTTCTGAGAAAGCTATCTAAAGCTTTCTCAAAACGCTTTACAAGAAGAAAACTTTTTAAAAAAGCATTCAAAGAAAGTTTCGAAACGTAGACTTTTATGAAAACTTAGAAACTTTCTAAAAGAGCTTTCTAATAAAAGTTTTGAAAGCTTTATAAGAAAAGTGGCACTAGAAAGCTTTCTAGAAGCTTTTCAAAAAGCTTTCTAAAAAAAGCTATCTAAAGCTTTTTAAGAAAGCTTTCTGAGAAAGGTTTCTAAAGATTTTCAAGGAAGGTTTCTAAAGCAATCTATGTGTCTTTCTAAGTGTCGAAGCCTTCTAAAAAAGTTTTCTGCGAGAGCTTTCTAAAGCTTTCTTGGAAAGGTTTGTTTCTTTGAACGATTTTCTAAAAGCGCTTTAGAGATTCTAAAGTTCTATAAGAACTTTCTAAAGCTTCTGTTCTTCCTTAGATGCATTCAAAGTTCTTAGCACTTCCAAGAGTTCTCGCGTACTTCCACTCAAATGTACACTACTTTTGATCATAATATCTCCCCCTTGAAAAATTCCGTAAAGATTTGAATAGTCGAAGCAATGAAGGAAAAGATAGTGAAAGATTAAGATAAAAAAATATATAAAAAAAACAATTTATGTTATTAAATTTTATTTAGAACTGAAGATTTTAACGATTTTAAACATCCGTGATGATTTCATGACGCTGATTAGATTCTTGGGGCGACCTAAACTGCGCTATTAAGATAGAAAATAACTGATTATTTTTCTAAAAAATAATTTAAGTTGTTTAAAACAATTTTTTCGTATCAGTAATGTAAAAATGCTAGATTCAGTATTTTCAGATTTCTGTTGTCGGATGAGTCAGCTACCTCTGTCCTTGTTGAGTTTGTTGAGTTAAGATGGCGCTGCTGTCTAGACGTGATAGTCTTCAATAATAGCATTTGATTGAAGAAAAACCAAAAATTGTCGATTCACTTTCAGGATCAAGATATGCTTCTAAATCGACCTACCATTTTATCATCCAATGATTATCTCTAAAAAAAACATTTATTTTCACGTATAACCCCGACTTCTGACTCTACCCAGTTGTAGCAAAAGGAACTTGATAGATACAAATGTATATATAGTTCAAGATGTTTAGCTTTCTCTTTGTACAATAAATGGTTCCAATAATTACAATACACAATACATCTTTGATATTTTATTCCTTCTTATCAATCGTATAAATATTTTTCATACTAAAAAGTATAATACTAAAAAAAAATAATAATTATGCAACGCAATGGGACACTTTGGGAAAGAGATTTGGGACACTTACGGGGGAATAGGGAAAAATTGTGACTCTTTGAATTTTGCCGAAAAAAATAAAGAAATATGTTCCTGTGTACACGGTACATACATAATGAAATTCGTTGGTGGAATAATTATTTAATTACATTAACAAATTTTCTTGTTAACTAACAGCGATAAAACATGTTACAAAATGAGGAATTGATAACTAAATAATAAATATTATACATTTATAGCCTCAAATGACATTGAGAATGAGGAAAACTTTTACAAATTCACCAATTTAATGCTCTTTTTTGTGACATACATTTTCGTTCTCTTCAGGATTCGAACATAAGGAGAAAAATCGAGGAAAAAATCGGTGGGAAGAAAACACTTATTGTCTTTATCAATCCAAGAGAAGATGAAGAATATTATTTTAGAAGCTTTTCTATTCTCAATCAAGAAAGAAAAATAAAAAGAAATTATGCCGATTTATGTAGGAGGAATCAAGAAAAAAAATGACCTTTGTTTGTTTTATTACTGAGTAAAGAATTTTGTAAAAATTTGTAAAATATTTTTAGGTTATGATTTGATATCTGGAGAATTTTGTTTTAATTTATCACATTAAAAAAAAAGATTTTCTACAACATTTTACCAATTTTTTACAAAACCTCCGACATTTTCTAACGTCAAATTGACAGATAACTCTAAGAAATGTCACCTTGACAGGTTTTGAAGCATAACAGTCGCCCGAAATCCTTTCAACTGTCACTGTGAGATGTGAAAATTTTTATTTAAGGTATTTTTTTCGCATGAGAAATTTGTTTTATGTTAATTAATTCTTTCACTTTATTACAGTATCCTTTCTTTTGCCTATGGCCCTAAAAGATGCCGACCACTACGAAAACAGTAATTTTACATGTTAGGTGTATAAGAAAGTTTTTTGTTTATACCTGCTGTTTTTGGCCACAGAAATACAATTATTTTTTTTTTATAGAAAATCTGTATTGAAATTTCTTCATGTTCCTCTTTCATCTGAACCAAGTTTCCTCTCACATTTACTATATAATACAATGTCTATCAACTTTTATGCATTTTTTCTTTGTCATTTTAAATACTACATTTAATATTTACTAGATTATAGAAAACCCTAAATATTGCAGGTTAAGCACCGATCTTCAGCTAATTTTTTGATGTAATTATTTATATTTCTCCATATTACTTTTTTATAAATATTTTTTTTACGTTAAAAGATTTTTTATTCCTTCATCGTTTGTGTGGAAATATTGTATTCTCTATTACATATTTAATTTTTTTTTATTAATTTTATATAATGTGTGTTATGCACTTTACATGCATAGTATTTTCCTTAATTTTATTTCCTTTTCTTACTTATGAAAAAATACAAAGAGCATATAAATATATTCTGTTTACATTATACGGTAAAGTTTCAATAAATAGAAAGGGTCTTCTTACATACTAATTAGTATTTAATTTGTTGTTGTTGTAATACTCCACATCAGAAATGACACAGAAACTAAAGAAAACAAAATTAGATGGAAGAAATATAATTATGAAAAAAATTATTCTTTACTTTTTGGAAGAAACACTTTCTCATTTTTTTTCTCCATTTTTATATTTTACAAATTACACAGTTTTATTATTCAGAATTATTAATTTTCATTTTGCCTTACCTAACTTCAGATCTATTTACAATTTTCTAAACACTATCAGTGAGATTTAATAGGAGATTTTAGTTTTATAGGAAACATGGAGGTGTTCAACGTATCAATTTCAAACATTTGAAATATAACGGAATTGTGGTGGAACTTTCGGATGCTATTACAGTACATTTATCTAGGTGCTTAAGGGTAAGTACAGTTTCTTTTCCACTCTATCAAAATGTCCACATCATTTGAAATTTATCTTCCAATTTTACTTTTCTGTATCTTCTTTATGATTCTCTAATGAGGGATTATTTAAAAGATTCTAGAAAGGAGATTTAGAATACTCTGATATTAGAAATTAAATAATTGCAAAATTATATTCAAGATCTGATCCATACTGGACATTTGAGAGGTTTCCCAGAAACCTACATTTTATTCTTGTAAGCTTTTTATTACTTTCAATCATTGTGAATTGATTTTGTTAAAATACTTACAGGGATTTTTGTTGAATAGCCAAATTGATTGTAAAAATCACTAAAACAGCATGATAAACCTTTCAATTGCATAATTGAGAGAGAGTCTTGGATCATTCATTCATGACGCCATGTTTGAACTCTCGCAGCCATCTTGAACCAAAATCTCTCCATCCAAAATAGATTAACTCTCCCAAATCAGATCGCCATTTTGAATTACAGAAATGTGATGATTTCGTGGTTCTAATTACCTACATGAATTTTTCTTTAAATATGTACATATTGTCCTCAATCTTTAGATTGAAGTGATTATTGAGTCTAATGTTACTGTATATCTCCAATAAGATGTTTTTTCTTGTTTTACCTTTAATCTAATCAGTCAGAATATCCATATTCCTAATTAGTTGATTTCTTCTCCAATTACAGTTGACTAATTAGCAATTACTGATATTAAGTAGTTGTTGTGAATTTGGATGAGTCGCCTTTCCTCGATTATGTGCACTCGATGATGAGGGGTTGACTTGACTCAATAACACTGGGTCTGGAGTCGCCATTTTGCGCGTGACTGTAGTGATTCCCCTGCGGATGAGCGTTCTGCATGGTGGCGCCATCTTTTGACAGCGTCACGATCTTTTGGCCGGGCGCCGAGACGCTCTGCTGCATACTGGACGGCACCGTGTGCGTTCGCATCTGCCCCATCGGTGGTCCTTGGGCGGGATTCTGGTGATGCGGGGAGCTCGCAATGGAGATGAGCGTTGGCGGTGGCTGACCGATGTGCCTCAGGTGAGTGTGACTCACGTGGTGCATCTCGTACATTTCATGCTGCAGAGGTTCTCCGTGATCCTTCTCAGATGCACCCGCTGTTAAGAGAATCAGAGACTCATGTTAATGCATTGCATTGCGAATAATTTAAAGAACAACGGAATTTTAGGACCTTTGATAGGTTTTAAGCTTGGCAAGGTTTTCTGGAAATGAAGCTAACTTCATTGTGAAGCCAATGAATCTGGCAACCCTATTGTCAAAATTTTGTTGTGAGTTTTCATGGGCGTACATTACGTAAAATTTTGAGAGGTCTTCGAGAGCTTTTGAGTTATCAAAATTGTTTTAAAATTTCGGTCAAACGATCCGGATACAAAGTTTTATTACTTTTATAGTTAAGTTTACCGGATACTACATGTTAAGGTAAGAAAATCTCACAGTGAAAACCAGGTAAGGTAATCAATTTCCATGATGGGATTCCAATAAATTTTTAAGGTAAGTTACAAGTTAAAAAGCAGAGCAGGTCCTAATGATCGTAAGTATACCTACCGAAACACTCCGAAGTGGCTGCGGCAGCCAGTGCCAGCTCCTCCTCGATGTTATTGGGCTTACAGCTGGTGGTCTTCCAGTGAGTTCTCAGTCCGGATGCACTGATATACTTCTTATCGCATCCCTGGCACACGTAGGGCCTGTCATTGGTGTGTAGTCTCTTGTGCAGCTTAAGGTGGACAAACTGGGTGAATTTCTGCGGACATAGATCACAGGCATAGGGCTTCTGTCCGCTATGGAGGCGCAGGTGAGTCTTGAGATTCGACGTGGAGGAGAATCGTTTCTTGCAAATATCACATTGGTGGGGCTTCTCGCCCGTGTGCACCAGATGGTGCTTCTGCAGATGGGCAAGCTGGGTGAAGGACTTGGTGCACACGTTGCACTTGAACGGTCGCTCACCCGAGTGCGTCCTCAGGTGCACCTTGAGATTGGACAATTGTCCGAACGTCTTGCAGCAAACATTGCATTCGTAGTGCATCTTGCCGTCCTTCTTCTTCAGCGGATACGGAAGGCTGCGGTAGCCTCGCGATCCGGCCGAGTTAGGGCTCAGTGGACTGCCACTACGGGTGCATGACATCCCGTCAGGGCTGATGCTGCAGGGCGGGGAGACTCGATGCGGAGACAGTCGTTGGAGGGGGGTAAGGGGGGTCATTAGGTGATGCGACAACTGGATCTGGTTTCCGTTCTGCAGCGTGATCAATCCCGGCGATGAGGCTAGGGAGTGGCTTCCTAGTCGCTCGTACTGACCCTCATGGGGTGAGTACGAAGAGGAGGGTGTGTGCGTGATCACGTTGCTGCCAGCACTTGAGTAGATGCCGTAGGTGTAGGTCGGCGATCGGGAGCTCTCGTTAGTGGCCGAAGGAAGTTGACCCGTAGAGTAGATCAAGGTTGATGGTTGCGGGGAAGGTTCCTTCGTGTGCGTCACCGTCGTGAATCTAGGTGCTTGTGCAACGGACGTGATCTGCGTCACAGCAATAGGGCTCTGCAGGTTCGAGCTGGAGTCTGGACTGCAGGCGTTGCCATACCTCTGGGACTTCTTATACGAGTACGCCATCTCCGTGGGTGAGGTCGGTGGTGGTGTTGCATTCGGTTGTCGTCTCACCGACTCATCCGGTCTGCTACCAGTGAGGATGGTCTCCAAAATGCTAGAACTAGGTGGTGTGTATCGCATATAGGTGGCCGGTGGGGGTGGTGACGTTGTCTCAGCTTCGTAGAAGGGCTTCATAAGAGGTACAACGGAGTGTGGCGACGAGTCCAGAACAATCACGGTGCTAGTGGCCGGTGTTACGACCCTCTTAGGACTTGCAGTCTTCTCAACCACCGCCTCCTTGGGCGGTGCCTCCTTCTCCATATCAGCATTAGGTGCCAATTTGATGTTCTTGCTGTTCTTGAACTCGTATTTAAGCGGCATTTTCATCTTTACCTTTCTATACTCATTCTTATCCGTCACTTCGGCCTTCAATGTGATTACGGTGGTCTCTTTAGGTGCAATAGTCTTTTTCGAACAGTCTAACACGTAGTTATTCTCACTCTCGCTGTCGCTCGAGTCCTCAGGTGGTGTGAAGCCATCATCGTGGTAGCCATTGCTGTGGTAGCCTTCGTCAGATCTCACAGATCCATCAGTCGGGGTGAGCTGATGCTCGTACGTAGTGTCCTTGCTCACCTGGCTAACCGGTGACTCGGAGTCCTTCTCCTTCCCCTCCCTCAACGGCGATTGCTCCCGCCCAAGCGCAATGTTAGCCTCTCTCGCAACTTCCGCCCGTAAATGCACAACAGTCTGATGCACCTGTCGCTGAGCGGTGGGTGGCGGTGGTGATGGACTTGGGGTAGGCGTGCGTCGCGGAATGTGGAAGCCCATGACGAATTTCATGTGATTGTAGGCAATCTCCGGATGAACGGGTGCCGCCTGAATCCCATACGCCTTCTTCATCGTCTCCTCCTTGCAGATGGTGTAGGTCGCCCGTTCCGGGTCCACATCGTAGCCCAGTCTCTTGGCAAAATCACGACAATACCACACCATCAGCTCCTCATTGGGCATGATATCACGTATTGTGTAGAAGTATATGTGCTCCTGATGCTGACATGCCACCAAGTTCATCACGGATAAGCTATAAGCTGACGCTACATATCGCATCCAGTTCGCGTGACTCGTGTCAGATCCGTCCAGATAGTAGAACTCAGCATCTTTGAATATCTGCAATGGGTCAATAAATGATAGTGTTAATGGCTGCTGCGTGGAAAGCTAAGGAGCGGTAGACAACGTGTCATCCAAGTACCTTAATATTCCCATAAGTAACATGTGTTGTGCCCTGCACCTAAGATAACATGAAAATAGAGAAGAATTGTTCAGTGAAATGTTAGAGGAGAAGAAATTGTTTAGCCACACCAAAGGTCAAAGGTTTCGCATAAGAAACGCCAGGGGATTAAAATTTGCTGAAATGTTTATATTTATAGCGATAAAATAGAAAATGAAACTGTAAAAGTATTTTATAAAAATGATTTTTGAGAAAGGGTTTATAGGCAATAGACTTAAGATATTTACAATATAATTTTTTTAAGAAAAAAAAAGATAGAAGTTCAATATAAAAAAAATAATGTAGAGAAACCAAAGCAAGGGGCATTTGACTAGTGAATAACAAGTTAGGACTAATTTTTAAAAATATGGTTTTTTTTTTTCAAATACCAAGCTTTGACGACAAAACTTCTTTTAGTCAAATGCTCCCATTGAAACAAAGCTCTTAAGTTTCTTCCTGTTAAATTTAATTTAGCTTTTAACCCTTCATTGCTATGTACATTAAATTTAAGCCTGAAACCAATTAGTAAATTCAATGGTAAAAACCGTATAAAAACTTACTCTCCAGAAGTACCGCCATGATCTCTTATCGCTGGGAAAATTCGGGGTAGGGACTCCCTCGAATGGTCCGAACCTTGTACCCCTTGGAATAACGCCGGTACTCCAAACACCTTCAGTCTGCAATGTTAACCCATTAGTCCTTGTCCAAGTTTTTACTAAAAAAAATGTGCAAACGAAAAATACTTACCGGCACATTTGGTGTTGAAAGGACTAAGGATGGTTTGAGCGTGAGACTCCGCGGCAGGGTTTTCTCCGCCCGACTCGCGACGCCCCGCTCGCAGGGCACATCGGGCACAATGTAGACGGCCAGGCGCTCAAAGTCCTCCTCACGCATGCGAGTGACATCGTACTCCTGCTGATGACTGCTGCCCGGCGTTGGACTTCGCGACGGACTGGACACATCCATGCTCTCCGGCGGAATGGATCCAGTTGGACAACCCTTAGCAGACACTATCACAGAACCACTCATGATCACCGGCGGAGGTATCTCAGCTGTGAACACTGGCTGCAGCTCTTCCTGAAGAGGACAAGCAGAAAAGGAAGAAAAAAAATTAGAGATTGAAACTTGGGGTCCTTCACCTCTTGGCATTGCTGGAGTAAGGTCTATGACGCAATGGGTTATATATAAATTTTTCCTCACACCACAATGACGAGGTCATGTATCAGATAAGTATGTCCATGCACTTTCATTTGAATCCTCTCCCCTAATTAATTCACCCTCCTGACACACATGACCATTAAATGGTTTCGGGATAGGCCATAGTGGTCCTTGGTCAACCATATTTTCGGCGCGATGGCGCGTTTGTTGTGGCAGGAAGTGAGAGTGCAAGATATGCACTTTCCTACATCCCGAATATTCGCACACAATCACACAGAAAAGCTTTCGTGTGAGCTTCGGGTAGAAGCGCGAGGGATGCGAGGACTAAAGGAAAAAACCGCTGCAATTTAAAAGTTCCCAATCCATAACTCCATAAAATTTGTCATTAAGGCACCTTAAGGTGGGCAAGCGAGGTGCATTAGGCATGAGATGTCGAAAAAAAAGAGAGAAACAATTCAGCCTACCTGAAAAACAATCTCGACAATCGGCACCAATATAGCTACATGGCGAGAAAGCACATATTGATCGATGTAAACGGCGAGTATTTCTCTACTGACCCAGTTATGCACCAGCCACAGACACAAACGCCCCGGCACACGGATGGAGTGCACGGCCGGGGCGCTTGTGTTGTGCGCAGTTGCACTCTGGGCGCATCGTCTCGGCCACTGTCGCGCCTTTTCCCAACCATCAGTGAAAATTGCCACACAAAATTCATTTTCCTTTTGAGAGACCGTGTAAAACCAGGAAGAACTTTCCAAACACACCAATACCATCCCAAAAATCCTTGACGCCAACGCGAGAGCTCAAAACCCCGAACAGGGTTCTGGCAAGCTTGCAAGCGCGAAACTCCATTTTCCCTGATTCGTGGAAAAGTTTTTCAATTCCATTTCACTTTTCCGGGGTGCCTCTGGCTAACACTCAGAAGGAGTTTCAAAGATTTTTCTTTCATTAAAAAATAAATAAAATGCTTGCATTTAAAAGTTCGTAAAAGTTTGTAAAAGTTTGTTGAATTTCTAGCAGAAAGTTTGTGAAGTTTTTAACAAAAACTCTGGTAAATTTCTAGTAGATATTCTAGAAAATTTAGCTATGTTTTTTTACCATTAATTAAAAATCGAAATTTCTAGCAGAAATTTGAATTTTTCTAGCAGAAACTTCTCGAATGTTCTTGCAAAGCTTTTAATAAATCTTGTGAGGAATTCTAGCAGAATTCCTCACAAAAATTGTGAGGAAAATTTTAATGGGGGATTTGCAGAAAATTTAACAAAATCTCTACTAGAAAACTGCTCGAAGATTATTGAGGATTTTGCAGGTAATTCCACGTGTCAGTTCTAGCAAAAACTTCGTTAAATTTCATGTAAAGACTTTCATTAATCTTATCTGAATTTCTAGCAAAAGCTTGGTAATTTTTTCTGCACAAACTTCGTGAGATTTTCTAGCAGAAACACCATGATTTTTGTCTTAAAACTTTTAATAACTGTTTTAAACTTTTCTAATAATAGCTTTATGAAATTTACTACGAAACCTCCCATAAAATGGAGGAGTTTATCTTTATGGTTTATGATGAAAAACCTTTATTAAACTTTATTTGATTAAAATCAGAAACTTAGAGAAAATTTATTTTTTCTAGCAGAAAAGTTCTAGCGGAAATTTAGTTAAAATTCCATACAAAAAAATCGTTATTTTTTAATAATTTCTAGCAGAAATCCGGTAAAAGTTTTAAATGTACAAAAGAGCTTGAAATTCAATTTAATTAATTCTCATTTTTCTAATAGCAAATATCAAGTCAATTTAAGAAAAAAAATCCTCATATTATTGTCCAGCCATGAACTACAAATCGATTGATTTGAATTGATTTGAACTTGATCTTCATGCATATCGGACGCTCACTCCTGCAACTCAGGTGCATCGCGAGTCACAATAATATGAGAAAATGATTCTTTCCTATGACGAATAGATTGATAATGGTGACTTTTAGCGATGCATTAACACGTGATTGCCAATCACTGTCACATTCAGCATCAGCGAATAATTCTAATCTCAACGTGTGACAGTTATATAAAGTCAGATATGAATATGACCTTATCCCGGAGCATTACATATACATTTTTATTTGCACTAACTCGACAATGCGATTGCCAATAAACGTGACTTACAGCAATTTTCATCTTTAGCAAATCAAGATATTCTTTGCACTTGACTCTCTCGCATTTTCGCACACCAATTTTCCTCACTTCTGCCAACCACACAACTTTATTTCTGAACGTGCAGGTATTGGGAAAATCGGAAAAACCTTTGCTGTGAGAAAATTATTATAGAGACTTATCAAGCGGACGGGTCACATTGAGAATACACTCGCTTTCATCATTGCGTCCCATATCGCATCGATCAGAGTGTTTACTTGCGCAAATATGAGCGTTCTAAATTAAGTTGTAAAGAATCAGAGTAATTGCAGTGAAACATTACGGAAGTATGCAAGATTTTAGATAAAAACTTATATAACATTTTCAAGTGTTGCTCTAGTGAAGTATAAGTTAAGAAGTTTTTAGGAATTCATATCTATCGTTGGTTTTTGAAATTCGTAAATTTGTTTTGCAAATTTATAAATTTAAACGAATTATAACCGAAAATTTTGAAAATTTTAACGGTTTTTATTATTCATTAAAATTTTTATCAAACTTTTATTGAAGATTGGTTAATTGAACCAAAATTTATTTTAGCGAATACATTCAAGGATCAACAAATATTTAGTTGATTCAACGTTTTAAATAATGTCATTTTAATTATTTACAAAACAATTTACCATTCAATAAAATAGCGTTAAAAATGTTTAGCTAACAATGTCTTACAAAAGTTTGTCAAGAGTTTGTCAAACTCTAAATCAAATGAATCTATTCGTTGATTCAACTAATTTTTTATTGATTTATCCAACTTTTTCCTTCAGTGATATTCTCCCAATTATATATAGTCTACTGAAATCTTCAAGGCTTCCGATTTTGCTAACTTATATATCTGTCAATTTGAATTTATGTGTCAAAAACTGTTCAACCGCATCTGCCGTCTGAAATATAAATTCAATTCCGCCTGTGCAATACACGCAATCCTATCAAGATTCTCTGCCTGCAAAAGTGGCGTGAAAAAAGATAGACATAATGACTGTAATTTTCGCCAAGTACCGCTTAATTTTGCATAATATCGTACGATGATCTGTTGCGAAAAAAATAAATGTGCGGAAAGCCTTGAACACTTTGTCTAAAAATAAATGTGCCAGAGTGTTTTTCTTCTAATGCACTCTTGCACTTGATGCAAGTCAGGGGAAAATTCTGCCACGAGAAATGAGAGTTTGGGAGTCAAGGACATACGTCTAATTGTATTTCCTCGTTAATATCTATAAATAAAAAAATTCTCACGCAAATTTCTCAATACACTGCAACACTTTCCGACAAGTTACAGCATGAGGAATCTCTTAATGATATGCTAACCACAAGGATTTTTTTTTCTTTTTAGTTCATAAATGACAAAAGTCGTAATTATGAGGCCCTACTTTGGATGTGCGCACATTTCAAAAATGGAACCTGGAAAAGCTATAATATTAATTGAAATCCAGAAATGGGAAGTTAAACGACACGAGAAATCTTGAAGTCATAAACATCCACCACCAGCGCAATTTGTATTAGGAAGATTTCATGCGACTTTAACCTTGCACCTAATTATAAAGATGCACTATACAAATCAAGACTCGCAGACTCGTGAATGCATTACCGCGCCTCGAATGTGTTGGATACATATCGTCAATGTATCTTACACTGCCTAGTCGAAGAGATTCACCATGAAAGCGAAAAAGATGTTTTGAAGTCCGATAAATTGAGTAAGATTTATTTTTAAATTTTTAAAAGGAAAATTAATTTAATTTCTTTATTTCTTAATAATTTTTGAAGATTTTTTAAAGATGAATAAAAATTTAGACAATTGCTTTATTCTGAAATTAATCGTTATAGTTTCTTCGATTTATAAAATTAAGAAAAACGGAAGTTGCTTTTTTTGAAAAAGTTGAATTGATTTTTTAAATTAGGGGAAAGCGGGGCATTGCGGACTAAGTAAGTTTCGAACCGTTTTAAAAAAAATACTGAAATAAACTTAAATTTAAAGAATTGAGTCTGGATTACTTGTTAACTAAAAAAGTAAACAGCATATAATTATATAAATACTAAGTTATTTATAATTCAGTTTAAAGCCAAGTTTGTTTTTACAGAGGCGTGATCATTTTTACACCTGGGGCAGTTTCGGACAGATGCTTTACAATAACATAAACACTATTTGTAAATAAAATTGTTGAATAACTGTGTAAAATATTTGTTTTTGGAGTACAGATTATAATTAGTTTAGAAAAATTGAATAAGGGAGAGCGGGGCAGTCGAACAGGGGCACTTTCAAACAGTCAATAAATCTTGAATATAAAACCAGATACCTATATGATTAAATTTATTTTGTAATCTTGTAAAGCAACTAAAACAACAAAAAAGAACCTTTTAATTGAGAAAAATATGGCTGTAAATAAAAGAAAACATTTTGAGAAAAATGCATAAAATCGGAACTAAAAGCACTAGAGAGACAATAATTTCAGTAAACATGTATTTTATTAAGACATAGTATAGTCTTGTCTCATTTGGTCGAAAAATGAGACGAAAAATAGATGTGTTTGAAAGTGCCCCACATGTGGGGGTGCCTTAAAACTACTATCAACACGTGGAAAATTTTATTTTCAGGGAACCAGCTAAACAGTTTTTTAAAGCTTATACCTAAGGGTAGCTCATAGGCTATGCAGAGTTCCAGTGCTGTTTGCTGTCTTTTCACAAAACTGTTTTGACCAAAATCCTGAAATTTCTCTTTGAAACAGTCCCACTCTCCCCTACCTATAAAAATTAAGGTTAAAGTAGCGAAAACCTATATATTTAGAAGAACAGGAGAAACGTTATAAATTATTATGACTTAAAAAAAACATCTCATTATCAGAGATACAAAGTTATGAAAAATAAACTATAATAAAATAGTGTCCGCATCTGTTCCACTCTCCCCTATTTCAATCATTGTAAAATTTTAAGCTCTTGAATTACCGGATTTTTTTTTAAATTCTTTTAAAATTTTTATTGGTTTAACTTTAAAAGTTTTGCTTTAAAATCAAAGCTCTAAAAAATAGCGAGAAAAAACAGTTTGAATTAAGAACTTTAACGGTTTTAGTCCTTCTTTCTGAAACCAAAGACGTAGAATAAAATAGACTGGCAATCCAATGTTTTAATTTAAATTCATAACCAGAAGTAAACTGATTATTTCCCTTTCCTAAATCTTCATGTTATTGATCCAATAGATATTGGAAACCGTGGAAGCATTCTACTTCCCGGCACTGTCCACTTACGGACGCCACTATATAAGGCCGAATAGTGCACTAAACGATTTAAGATAACACTGCAAGATTGCTAGTATCGCAAACTGATTTATTGATTACACGAGAATTGAGATATGCAATTCAAGTAAGATGACTGGAAAGTTACTCTTCCTATTTGGGTAGACGAAAAAAAGGCATAAGAGATTCTTTTTTTTTCGCCACGTGTTTGTAGAGACAAGCCTTATATGTCTCTAAAAGTATTTAGAAGTATAGACTTAGACGCAATTAGCGTGTGAATATAAAATACAGATTCGCTTTTCATATTTACTAAAATATTACATATAGCAATGTGAAGATCAAGGACGCGAACTAACTGCGTATTTCACTATTACCAACAGCATACATGTTCAATTTTAATTCCATTTGATATTTTTACTTCCCACCCACATCATCTTGCTTGGACTGGATGTATTGGTGCGAATTAATATTTTAAAAGTGTAAAATGGAGGAAATTTATTTTTTTTTGTAATTTTTGGTTTTTTTTTATTGGTTTAAGTTTGTTGATTTCTAATGGGATTTCTTGGTTTTTTTTTTAAGACAGATTTATGGCCAATTTTCCGTTGTAAAGTTTCTGGAACCAAATGGAACTATTGTTATTGGATTTTTCGATGGAAAATGTTTTGAGAGTTTGTGGGAGACACATAATGTCGTAACCTTGAAAAATGCACTTTGCGCAAGACAATTTGTTTGCAATTGAAGGGGTGAGATATCAGCGTTACCATAAGTGAAGGCAAGAAAAAAATCATTATATAGTTGAAGAATAAACAAAAATTCAGTGAGCAACGCAACTTACATATTCATACTCCCTCTCCATCTTGGCACGAAGAGAGGGGGTTAAGGGGTGGCGCGAAATCAAACTTTTAAATGGCTTTTCTTATTTTTTTTTTTAACTTTTTTTGCCTATTAAGCTCAAGAAAATTCAACTTCTTGAGCTCTTTTCATGTGTTGGAAAAATGTCACAGAGAGAGTCAATTTATGTAATTGTTCAAACATTTTCACTGCACTCGGGGAAAACAAACACCGCCCAATGTTCTCAGTGGGAAATCCTGATGAGAACTGCAGCTACTGATCTTTTACCGGTTCTCACTCGCATTTTCCGGGCGGCCATTTTGCCTTTTCACTTTTCATTTGAATACAAATTGCACATGATGCCCGGTTAGAGTTTTCTTTCCAGCTTTTAATCACTTCCTGGTTTTTGGAGCTTCGCTAACATTTATATCTTTTCTATCTTCTAAATTTATCATTTTTTTAAAAATGTTTTTGCGCAATAACTAGATGGAGATAGAGTATGTTTTTTTAGTTAGTTATTCTTTGAAATTAAACTCTGCGTAGGTTGGGGCCTTGAAGGGTGCCATTAAATGCCAAGTTCAATAAAAAATCTCCCTTCAGTCAATAGTAATGGAGCAAAGCTGTAAATATTTAGCAGAAAAATATCTTTAATCACTAATTCAGCCACATTGTTTCACATGAGCGATATTATTATTTTATTTATGAGTTAAAAATTTTTATGCTGACTTATCAGCAAGGTCACTTCTGGCTTTTCTCATTATCGCGCTTCTCACTATTCTTTCCGTCTTGATCAAATTTCCGTGCAAAAGTCATTTTTCGTTTACTGTAAATTTTTTGTCATCACTCTTTTGTGTGTTGAAAAATTTCACTGTCAATTTCAGACACTTGAAAAATAGTTCTTTCTCCAATTTTCTTTTTTACTTAATTTTTCTTTAATTTCTTTTCGCGGGTGTAATTGCTCTTCGGGCGCGAGTCAATCAATTTGTGAGTGAAGGAAAATTCTGCGCTTTATCCATGGCGATTATTAAAACTGGCCTTTTTTTAATCGGTTTTTTTTTCTTTTCGGTGAGAGAAAGAGATTCGAGTGCAGCTTTCAAGTTGCACATGAGACAAATTCTAACGATGCTCGTGAGACTGATTCCGACCTAACACAACACTTTGGCTTTGTGCTGAGCAAGGTTCTCTCTCGCTCTCTTTCGCTCTCTTTGTCTCACACAATGCACATCGCACACACATAGAGGCCCCCCTTATGATAAAATTTTCACGTCAGGGGGCGAAAAGTGTGAGATTTCCTCTGTGAGGAAAAACAACCGACATGCATTCTCATGCGCTGCGCATGTTTTCTGCTCAGCGCGAAAGCTTCTATTTTCAAAACTAACACAACTGCAAGTTTTCGCTCGATGGGAAAACCTTACCCATCCACCCCCCCAGCCCCCTTTGTGGAGCGGTTTTAACAAGGGGGTTTATTGACAAAAATCCGCCCATTGCATATTTCGTCACTTTGACGAGAAAATTCATGGAGCTTTTGGTAGATTTTGTAAAAGCTTTTGATCTTGAAAAAGTTATTCAAAATGTTTGAATTTGACAAAAATTGGATTCAAAGTGAAATAGAAGCTTTTGAAAACCAAAAAAAGTTCTCTTTTTGATAAAAAATAGAATATACAAAAACAGAGCTTTTATTGATGAATATTAAAATTGAAAAATTAAAAAAAAATCATAAGTTTATTGAAACAAAACTTCCAAAATGATACAATTCCAATTTTTCAACAAATCTTTTACAAAGCAATATATATATTTTTGAACTTTAAGCTTAAAAAGCTCTCTGGAAGCTACTCCTCAACAAAGTAATGAAAAATACATGAAAGGGAAAGTATTCTGCATGGTTATTAGTTTTCAAAATAACTTTTAAACGTGAAAATATAAAACTGTAAGGACAGAGCTTTCAAAAAAATATTTGAAAAAAAATTTAAGTATTAGATCCAAAAAAAGAGACTAAACTGAATACAACAAATAAATTAAAAAACTATTATTGTTTTAAAGGTTTCAATTATCAGAAACTTAATACAAAAAAAAAAATAATAAATAAAATAATAACAGTATTAGAACTTTAACAAATTAAAGAAAAATCGTAAATTGAAGCAAAATTTCAAAGTAATTACAATGAATAACTTTTTAATGAATCTGTCAATAATTTTAATTATTTTTTAACTTTGTGCTTCAAAAGCTCCCTGGAAGCTTTTTCTTTAAAGCCTTATTTCAAAATCAAAAATAAGCAAAATTCTATAAATTTTTGTAAGGATTGTCAGAGCTTACTTCAAAGCTATTCAAATCAAAAGCTTTTTAAGTATTATCGTTTTCACTTATTAAAATCGTTAAACTGCAAGAAGAGAGCTTTCAGTATAAATAATTAAAAGTTATTAAAACTATTAGAATTTTAAGCGAATACTTTGCCAATCGCTTTCGATTTAAAACTTTTAATGAATCTGTCACCAGCATCGATTATTTTTAAACTTTAAGCTTCAAAAGCTCCCTGAAAGCCCTTTGTTTTTATTGACTCATAAAAGTAATCAAAATGCATGAAAGGGAAAGTATTCTATAGTGTCAATGATCTGTTAAAAAATTAATTTCAAAACTCATTTTAATTATTTTTTTATAACAAAACTTTGCCACAGAATATCTTGCGGGTGAAAAAAGGCAAAAAATAAGAGAAAAACTTTTTCATGGAATCCACCAATAAGCTGAGCGAAGCATTAATGTTGTCATAATGCTCCCTGTGATTTTCTAACGCTATCTCTGGACGTTTTGTGTGTTGGGAAAAGCTCCAACCTATACATTGGCTGTACAGCTATGGCTGGGGTCATGAACCTGACGCTCACTGGCGACGTCGACGTCACCATGACCACAGACAAGTGAAAACCGAGAGCACACCCTTAGTGTTTTCTCCTCTTTCCCGACTCATCCCGTTTAGCCACGATATTCCCAATGAAAAACGAAAAAGCGTTCCGTTCATGGAACTTTGACATACATTACCATGGAATATTGTGCTATGGTAAAGATGTTGGCGCCTTTTTTTAATTCTTGACTAAAAAAGAGCATAAAACATGTTAAAATAACTGATGTTAATCCTAGCAATATCCTTATTCTTTCAATTATTAATTTTTATTCATTAAAAATATTTATTTCTCTTTTTTGAATAATTTTCCTAAACATTGCAGAAAGCATAACATACTTTAAATAAACATTTATTAATGTGTCAATTCATAAATGAAAATGGAAATTATTGGTACATCCTTGTGCAAGGAGTCCCCGTATTTTCCACGGAAGAAAGTTACACTCTCGCTTGCGCCGAAAACTGATCAATGAAGGCGCACTATGGAAATTAATTTCAACTACTGTTCCCCCCTCCTTGATTCCCGGGAATTTTCCTGCATCAATATTTTGCCCTGCTGAAAAGCCCGCCTCCGAGGGGAAACTCCTGGGAGCATTCTGGCGCTTTTCCGGCCATGTTGAGTCGGAAAATAAAAAAAAGCCATATACTTTTGGAGACTCAACAAAACTGTCTGAGGGCAAGAGACTTGGCAGAAAGGGTAAAATTTTTAACGTTCTATCAGGTTTTGATGACCTTTTTATCCTTTTATTTCAAAAGATGATAATATTATTATATAGAAAATTGGTAAGAGTTTTTGAAAACAAATGAGACAATCCACTGGCGAAATAAAAGTGTAACTTATATTTATTTTTGACGAAGATGACGAAAACAATATCTTAATCAATTGCATTTATTCGCTTTCATTCGAATTCAAGCGGGTTTACGCGAATTTTGTGCAAAATAAAATAAAAAATTATCAAATATTTAAAATAATTGAAAGCAAATGGTAAATAAAACTTTTAATTTCTCACTATTTAATAATTTAATAACTATTTATTAATTATTTAATAAAATAATTAGAAAAACGTCTAATTTCTTTATTTTCTTAAGAAATCTTCATTTTATCTTCTTATTTCTTTTTTAAATTCAATTTAAAGCTTTTATGACAGCTAAATAATGATAACATAAAATTCTATGCAGATTTTTAGTCAGAGCCAAAAAAAAATAAAGTCATTCGTTCTTAAACTTGTCCGACCTTCCCCTACCTTATAAAAATTAATCGGATTACTCCTGTTTATAATTTGACTATTAATTCCGAATGATCGGTAGTAAATCTAAGAGTAGGTAATTAAAATTAATAGAAAGGAAGGAAATACAAGAAATTTCGAGAATAAGTTTTAGGAAAAACGCCTGAAGGGCGCTTTAAAAAAGATTTTTCATAGGAGAAAGGTGGGCAAATTGACTCAGAGGGCAAAATATTCAAAAAATTTATAAGTAAAACGAAGTAAGAGAACTCTATCTTTTGAGAAAACTTCTAGTTTCTTATGAGGCTATTTACCCTATAAAGAATGAGTCCCACGTCCCATGCATTTCCAATGGATTTTCCAAGATCCCAAAAATGTTTTAAAATAATTTAATATATACAAACGAGTGCTCTGGAGAATGAATTGAGCAATTTTTTTTTCAAAAACAGTTAGAAAAAAATTTTCAAATTCCTATGGACATCCCATGGGATTCCCATGGGAAATCCATTGGAATTTTCCCAGATATACAGGTATGTAAGTGTAGGAAAAGGCCATGGGACATCTCATGGGAATCCCATGGGACTTATCCCTTAGTGGTAAATATAGGTATGGGAAAGTTCCCATGGGAATCCCATAGGAAATCCCATGGGATTTTTAGCGGAATTGTCACATGAAGATTTTCATAATATGAAAAAGTCCCATATGTCCCATGGGACGGATTAAGGGGAAACATATGGGAAATTTCCCATGGGACATTGGGAAATTTCCAATGGCTATCCCATGGGATTCCCATGGGACATTCTTTATTGGGTATATATCAGATTAATGGAATTGTATTGGGTTAAATCTTGTCCCACTTATCCAACAAAATTGGAAGCGTACTGAAAGGAATTCGGAAGAGCATTTGGCGTCTAATCTAACCTCAATTTTTTGCTTTTTTGGTAGCAAATGCTGCGAAATAAATCATTTGAGGCCTAAGTATAGCTGCGTTTATAATAAAAATTGAAAGGCGAAAAGGATAAAAAGGAGTTTCTGAGCCTTTCTCTTCAAGAACTGTTACAGGAAATTGAATATGAGTCAAAACGAATTTTGTAATACTCATTTCAGAAAATTTGCTGAGAAATACTGAAAATCTAATAAAAATCTCAGCTAGAAGTTGAAAACACTAATTCTAACCTCTTAAAACTGTCTTTCCGTTAAAATAGTATTTCAATCTATCTCTATACTGCGATGTATTATAAAACGACAGGATTAGTCTTAAATTTTGGGACAATCCAATTTATTGTTATTTCCTATTGATTGTCTAAAATTTCTTACAATATTACTCTCCCTGTGCAAAACTGCGAGCTCAACAGAAGAATCAATGTTGGGTGTGCCAATGTTTTGGCACGAGATTCGTAATTATGGAGAATCGATTATCTGGACTACTACTTATAAAAAAAAAACAAAATATCTCTCTCATCCAATATGAGGTGAAAAGAGTTCATATTTGATGTTGAGATTTTGCCCTATAAAGCCATGCAACTGGCGTCTGTGTTTGAAGATGACCGCATTCGTGGCGTAGATTTTCTCTCGCGGCAAGTGCTGCACATCCACGTAGCGATTTGTGCGTGTGAATTCTCTTTGGGCCATCAGCGCCCTCTCGGGATCCAATGTCGAGGTAGTGAGCAGTCGCTTGAGTAGGTCGGTCATTAACCTCGAAAGCTTCTCCGTATATATTTTTCCACTTTAAATCTGTGTTCATCAGTTCGCTTTATATTGTATCTTTTTCTCGTCACTGACTCCACTTTTTTATATTTTACTTCTTTCTTCCTCCACTTTATTCTTCGATTTCAGTGTCGATCGAGAGGAAATCAAATTGGAAGCATTTACCTGGGCGCTGGAGGAGAATCTCCTATCCCCCATGCGAGAGACAGAATGCGGAAGAAGAGCACGTTTTCTCATAAAAGCATTTCGAGGTGTATACGGAGCAATGGCGGGTGAATTCCAGGAAAATTATGTCTCCCTTTTGCACATGTCTCTGCCTTGACAAAAGATATTCCCTTTTTTTTTGGCAAAAAGGAATATAGATTTCAAAACTGAGAATGAAATGCCCGTTAGACAAAGAATGGTGGTCTTAGCATTTGCACATGAAATGAAAGGCGAAAGGATTCCCGAAAGTGAACAACAATTGAAAAAATGGCAGATTAAATATGAATATCTCTAACCCATCCCTCTTAATTCTCCCGTTTTTCGACAGGAACTGCCCATTGACAAAAGGGTCCTTTTTTTCTACGCTCTGTCACTATTTTGCTTGCCTACTTAAGGGCAGGCATATGGTCATTTCGACCACAAAGGACTTTCTTGTCAGGAAAAGTGATTTGAAGATATTTACAGTAAAGACTTATTCAGAGAATTCACTTTTTTTGTCGTTTCACCAGAATTTGCCAACACTGAGAGAAAAAACCCAAATGCAAAGGCCTTTCCAATATTAATTTGAGTAAAAAGTGATAAAGTAAGGCTTAAATGTTCTTATACTACACTAAAAAATGGTTTGTGAAAATTAGTAATAATTTGTCAAAGGAGATCATTTCGGGAGATAATTTTGAAAATAAGGAAAAAATTGGTAAAAATTTGTTATTTGTGCAAATTTTTACAAAATGTTACAATTTTTTTGTTAAAAGGTTGTTGATTTAGAAATGACAAAAGTTTTACAAATAATGAGCGAATTTTGACAAACATTTTGTTAAAACACTCTTTTACAAATCTTTTGCAATTTTCTATAGGAATATGATCTCTTTTTTACAAACTTTTACCAAACATATTTTCAGAGTAGCAAATATTAGAACGCGATAGTGCTTATTCTGGGATTTTCTAATCCCCGTTTAACTCTAGAAACAATTAATAAATTTACAATTTCTTAATTTTGGTAGATATCTTAAAATTATCGTGTAATTTTTTCGGGCTTTTTTAAGATTTTATTCTCTAATAATTTCAAGATGATAATTTCAATAGTTTTTAAAATTCTTAGATGAAAGGTTATAAATTTGGCCGAGATTTCTATTTAGTATACGGAAACTTCTCAAAGTTTAAATAACTTATATCACGTTCGTGGTAAAAGTTAGTCAGTCTTGCTATCATTTATCCCGCTTGAGCCTTATTCCGCTAAAATTAATCACGTCCGCGGTTTGATTTTATCCATTTCTTACATTTTTAGCACGTCATGCTAATATTTATCATGGATACAATCTTTCGTTATTTTGTAAATTCTTTGAAATGCGATTAAATTCGATGTTATTGGATAGCTTTGGAGGTTAAAAATCTGCTTTGGTAGGACGTGCTCATTATCAGAAAAAATATAACAAGAACTTTCAAATATGAACATAAAATGATCAGAGGTTATACTGACCCATATATCTCGGGTCAGTATACAGTTAGGGATTAAAGTAAGATATTTTTAAAAAGATATTGCAATCAGTAATAAAAAAAAATAATCCATGCCATATAAGATAAATTATTCAAAAAAAAAATTAAGAATTTTTCAAAATGACCGGTAAATTAAATAATTTAAAAATAAGCAATTGTAATCTTCAGATGATGTCAAAAGTTGTTAAATCTGGAAGAACCTCAACTAAAACAACCATCCATTTCATGGAAAAGAACATAATGTGAAAGTCCCTTGCATTTAATGAGATTTTGGCCCAGCAATTAGGCTTAACCTGCATGGGTAAAAATATTTTGGGTATTTGCAAGCAAGGTTGGAAAATTACTTTCGGAAATGATTACAGCAGAAACTGAAATTTTATTGGATTTTAATTGCCAAGGGGGCAAAATGGCCAGAGTTGTCAACATATTTGATCGATGAACGAGATCAAAACACTTTGATGTTGAAACCTCTGCACATCAATGTAGGTTACATGTTCCCATCACTGTTGGAGTTGGACACAAAAAAAAGACCGAGAGGTGTGAGAGGAGCGAACAACCCACAACCGTTATATTTATTTATGCACTTTGACTCAACATGAGAAATATCTATTGACTGTCTCGGCCGCAGCATAGAACGGTACTTTATAGTTGTTTAGTTAGATCGATCTCTATAATGAGAATATGGCGAGAATTGCTATATTTTTTCTCTCTTTAGTTATATATGGTCGAGCATTCAGCCAAGACAGGAGGAGTGTTCTATTTCTTAGGGGGAAGAATAAATTATAGGAGACAAATTTTTATCCATGAAGAAAAACAAAGAATAATTAATAGAAATTAGTACGTTTTTTGCAATGATCGATGAACCAATTTGTCTTGATTCACTTGTTAAAATTTTAATTCTAAATAAACCAAGGGGAGATATTAGTGTTAAAGAGGCTTCCACATTCAGTTGAAAAGATTCCCAATGCTCCACTTTGAAAGCTTTGAAGAGCTTTAATCCTATCAATTTTATTTTCTATACAGTAAAGCTTTCTAAGGAAGCTTTCTAGAACTTTCTAAGTGAGCTTTCTATGAAAACTTTATAAAAAAAAATCTTTTAAAAGAAAGCTTTCTAAGAAATCTTTACAAAGAATTTAAATTTCGAACAAATACCTATACTTAAATATAAAAGTTCCCCAATAATTCCGGCAAATAATTCCGGCACTTCATAAGTGTTGAAGAGCTTTAAAAGAAAGCTCAAGAGAGCTTTGAAAGAAAGTTTAGAAGTGTTTTGTAGGAAAGCAGGAAGCTTTCAAGAGCTTTAATTGAAACATTAAGAAGCTTTGAAAGGAAGCTTAAATAAACTTTGAAAATAAGTTTTAAAAAACTTTGAAAGAAAGCTAAAGAGAGCTTCAAAAGAAAGCTTTGAAAAGATGCTTAAAAAGAGTTTTGAAACGAAGCTTAAATGATCTTTTAAGGAAAGTTTAAAATAGTTTTGGAGGAAAACTTTGAAGAGCTTTGAAAAGAGGGTCAAAAACTTCAAAAGAAAGCTTAAGAGAACCTAAGAAAGCTAGAAAAAGCTTTGATAATATGCTAAAATAAACTTTGAAACGGAAACTTTCAAGAGAAGTTTAAAAGTATTTTGGAGGGAAGCTTTAAAGAAATTTTAAGGAAGCATTAAAGAGCTTTGAAAGGTAGCTTCAAAGATCTTTGGAGGAAAGCTTTAAGGGAATCCTTAAAGAGCTTTCGTCTCAAAGTTCTGGAATTTTCTTTAAATCTCCACAAGTTCAATAAGTTCTAAATGAATGGTTGGAGCTTACATGTTGACTTAAAAGTTTTCAAAATTTTCGAAAAGCTCGTAAAATCTTTTTCGAGCTCATTTATTACTAAAAACATAACATTCGTCTATACATTTTAGAACTTCCACTTCCAAAGACTCTCACGAACTTCCATTTAGGCGTACACCATTTCTGACCAAAATATCACCCCCTTGAAATAAATATTTTACTGACTTGTTAAAGACATTTCTAAGTTCAAAATACATTTTTTTTTATTAAAGTCCTAAATCAAATATATATACTTAGAACAGGAACTACTATGATAAATTATTAAATTTCTGCAAATATTTTAGTTTTTAATTTTTAATAATTCTTTTTTCTTAATATTTAAAGATATTAAAATATTAAAAAATCAATCTTTAATTTAGCTTGAGCAGCTTGAGTTTAAAGGATTGATAAAAGTAATAATTTCAGCTATTTCAAAAAATTTATGAAAAATAAAAGTAAAATAAGTAAAAAATATTAAAACGTTCTAAGAAAATAGTTAATTCTACTATGCAGTTTTGATCCTTAAAAAAAATCCGGGATTTTTTTTAATGTTTTGAAGTCCATGCAAGCATTTTCAAACCGTTAACGGAAATTAGAGCACTAGCAATAACATTTTTCTTCTCTCCCATAAAAACAGATGCGTAATAGAACTTTTTTAAACTACTTTTTACAGTCATGTTAATTTCTTAAACATCACCGCTACATCCACTTCCTGGAGACATCTTATCCCAGACACTTTGTGTCTGCCTAACAATGAACGGCGCAGATGAATCTCTGAGAATGGCAAGCATTAGAATTTAAATAGAAGTTTGGCCGCATGTCTGAGTGTGAGCGTCAAAGATGCTAAGAGAAGTGATTCACGGGAGATGAGAGGCGCGAGAAAAAGAGAGAATGGATTACTTGGGATGGCGAGGAGCCCCCAATGATGAGTTGCTCGATGGTAACACCAAAGATTACACACCAAGAAGTGAGCGAAAATTGGTGTCGTTTTAAAACATTTTCAGCACAGCCAAGCAAAAGTCATCGGCTGTGAGTCAACGACCCTCAACACACCGTCCAAACGAAACCTCGAAAAAAGCTTTGGAAGGTGAGTGGCGATGGCAGCTCCAGCATAGAACCATTTATGCACCTCAAATGTTCTTTACGCGCGACCTGTTATACATTTTCATTCTTAATATATTTTTATATGATCGTGTAATAACAACAAATAATGATGGCCACAAGAGACTACCGAGCAATGTTGAGCATGTTGAGAAAATGAATGAGTATTTTAAATTCTAAATCATACCGTCTCGCTCGCACACCACCAACGGCCAATGTTGTTGGCCTCTTCACGAAAAAGAAAAAAAAATTGAATAAGACACGCAGATGAAATTCTTGGCTGCTTGCGTCGATTATCCAAGCAGAACATTGTAAAGAAGGAAAACATTGAGGAAGAACTTTTCGCTTTACATATCTTTTTAATTATTACAGTAAAGATGGCCAATGAACTGATGGGTTTCCTTTTCCAACATCTTCTTAATTTCACCTCAATCAATCAAACCCCCATCTTGCCTGAACATCACCACTTTCTGCTCTGCAGATATCTCGTGCACTCAGAGAAATTGTGCGTGCGCAATATGAGATTCTGTTTGGCTCTTTTTTTACCAGCCATAAAGTCAGTGATTCGTTGAAACATAAAGGAAAAGTGAGTCTTTACTTGATTTTTTTAACGAAATATGTTTTTTGTTGGGAAGATCTTTTGATTTTTAGAGATATAAAACTGTTATACAGGGTGTTATACTGATAATCGCTGTCTAGAAAGGAGGTTTAACTGTTTTTAAATATTACATTTGCTTAAAAATAGATAATTTAGTACTTTCAGTCTATTTCGGTTCGGTTCCAGTACAGATTACAATTTTAATTAAATTAAAACCTAATTTTCTCTGAGTGCAGCGCCAAGACGTAGAATGGAGAATTTTCTCGGAGTGCATTGGCTGAGATAATACATTGTCCTTGATGGTTTGAACACTGAGAGTAAATGACATACAATTAAGATTAAGTCTTTTTCGGCATGAAGCCGAAAAAGACTTAATCAAAGAATAATAGTAATAAGAATATTTTGAAAAAAGATTTTTCGGATAGATTTAAATTTATTCTTTCTAAAATGTAAAATTTTTAAGAATATGTAATGTGAGCATAATTTTATGTTTTTGAAAATACACAAAGCTCAAGCCTTAAAAGACTTGATTGTTATACCTATAAAATCTTATTTTTAGTATTTTAAAAAAAGTTTAATAAAAGTGTTGTTTAAAAATGTTAAAATTACCTCGTCATGATTATAATTCATTGTTTTTAGGACTATTTTCAAAACTTTTTCCACAGAATAATTTCAAGACGATAATTTCATTATCTTTATTGTTTTCCTTTTTCTCTCAGTGTTAGAATGAAAAAAAAATCTAGAATCATGCAAATGATACAAAACATTGCTATGACGCGTCTAAGATGGATTTTAGATGAGAAACCGGAATAACCCTGGAGTTCATTTGCAAGAATCAATCTGGAGGAACCAGTTTCCACCCAAGAAAACTAACCTTTTTCGTCTTTGCGAAACATCAACATCTCGCCATAAGCATTAGAATTTCTCAAGAACAACAACATTGTAATGTTTTCTTCCCGCGGGATTTACTATAATCCTGGAATTCATCTCTGGCTGATTTCAAAATTCTTCGAGACTAGAGAGGCCATAAAATTGGGGTTATTGACTCCATTGTTGATCCTATTTAAGATTTTGTTCGCAAAAAAAAATACTTTTCTCGAAATATGCCCAGAAAATCAAGTTTATGCCCACTTGGCGCGAGAATATTCAAAACATTGTGAATTCAATCAATTGACATATTTGGTGAGTTCAGACACTTGGTGGATTTTTTTTCTCGAGCCGACGCGCTAATTAGAATTTACCTCACAAGTCATAAGTTCTCACTCAGATGACTCTCAATAGAATAGAACAAGACAAGATAATATTGGTGAGACGAAGAAGAAAAACAGCAAGAATTCACCATTAATTATATCTTTTTTTCTCTCTCTCCTCATCCCACTTGAATATCCAAGAATGTGTGTATAGAGACTCACACATGGCGGTGTAAAAATAAGAAGATAAAAAAAGGAAAATAATATCTTTCGTATGTTTAAGAAAAAAGAATCATCTCAAAGTCACAATCAACAAGTCATTGTCAAGGACTTTGTATATTATACATCGAGACAAATTTCTATACTATATAGTTTTATGTCGTTTGTATAGCAACTAATATAGCACTGCAAGAAATACGTTCAACACAAGAGCTGTTACTGTAATTGTAGACGTTTGACCTCGTGCTTTCATGATGTAAGCGCGCAATTGATGAAATTTCGTGGTCACATTTTTTTCGACATCTTTTTTTGCAGCGAAATATCACAAAACATGCCATTATTCGCCCACAAAGAAAGATTCGGAGTCAAAGTACGCTAAACAGATCCAATATGGCGGATTGTGTGGGGGAAATTTCGATTTTTCTAACCTCACTTTATGATTATGGGTCAGCCAGTGACTTGTGCTGGAAATTTCCCAACATTTCCGAGCAGATGACTCAATCAGCCAATTGGAAACTTTGAAGTGGATTTTCTCAATCGGAAAAAGGTTTTAAAGAGATCTGACACTTCAGGATTAATCCTGAAGACTGAGCACGTAAAATAATCAAAGAAAAAATGTAAAAAATATATTTTATTAGTCTTTATACCAATTAATTCATTATTCCTATTAATTATCGTGATAATCTAACTATAGGGAGTCTAACCTACATTAGGTTTCGACTCTGGGATTTCATTCATATTCTGAAGAATTCAAACTACCGCTAAAGTAGCAAACGTCAGAGGTGACCTCAAATAAAGTCATTGACAGGAAAGTCCAAGACATTGCACTAAGCTTGAGAGAAAGCAATCATGGTCGTTTTCAGCAGAAGCGTTCATCAAGCTACTGAGGAAAGCATCAACCATTGAACTACAAACCGATTCACTAATGAAAATGAGTATGGTTTCTGTCTCTGCTTAGCATTCTTTGTGTCTCGAGTGTTTGAGGTTAAAGTTAAGGAAAATTTTACTGATTTGCGGCCATTTGTGAGGTTATGATCACGTTTTGAGGATGTTCAAGTCTTTGCTCATAAAATTCTTACAAGAATACCATCATGTTGCGTTATAAGAATCAATCTAAACACCTTTTATAACGGTTTGTAAATGTGAGGTGGAAAAATTTGCTGAGAGTAGTTTTTTCTCTCAGTGTTTGAGTGTTAAGGGTTTATTAGAGATAACTGACCCGTGGTGTGGTCTGAGGATCTTTTTTTACGAACATTTTCAAAAGAAACACCCGACAAATAATCCTAGCGAAAAATTGCAAAAATTGAGTAAATGGAATCTTACCTGTAAGTCACTTGTGATGAGTTGCCGATGTTAATCTCTCAGTTCCTGTATGTTGATCAACTTAGAAGTCTCTTCTCGGGAACACAGAGATTATATTCCCATTCTTGTCCATTGTAAATGAGTTATGTCCTATGTTTAAATTATCCTGTTCAAAAGCGCTTTTGCATCACTTCACATTGTTGGAGAACGTTAAGTTTCAAATCACTTCACTAATAAAAATTGTTTTATTGGAATCCTGATTTAAAGAATCTGCACTGGGACGAATATTCACTGGCACTATCCAATTTTTCAACCAAAAGTAACACCACAGTGCAAATATTTGCAGTAAACACTATTTTATTTAAAAGTTTTTATTGTAAGCACTACTGAGTCATGGGTTGTCTGGTGAGTAAACCTTTTACGAAAAACACTTGGTGTGTAAATAAAAAAAAAGAATCACTCCGCATCAACTAGATGTTCAGCAAGTTGACGAGTAACAGCGTCCATATCTTGCGTTGTCGTATTGAAAACTGAATCGCGGAAGACAGTCTTCGATTTGGATTAGTTTACTTGCTTCGGGAGAAAGCTTTGACGGTCAAGGTGTTCCCCACTCCAATATTATTCTCTCGTTCTCTGCCACACACACCGTTCTTTCTCTCTTACACATCAACACAAATACACCTGTGAAAACAGCAAAATATCTGCCTCTTTGCTGGGTTTTAGGAAGCCAAACCACCCATACATACTTGGCGGTTAAATTAAATCTCTTTCGCTGACTATGGAATACCTTTAGGTATAGGAGGAAAAAATATTTTTCATGACTCTCTCAGGAAAGAATAAATAGTGTACATGAGTAAAAAGCAAAGTATAAGAAGTGGATGTGTTGGTCTTTTGAGGAGGAACTAACGGTAACCAACAGATTGAGAGTCTTCAAGACATTGCTTTCAATATGAAAGAAGTATTCTTGAGAAAAAGATGATTACACTGCCGGTGGAAATGTGCAAGACTTGCCATGAGAGACAAGGGGAATATTAAAAGTTAGAATTAAAAAAATAGCCCTTCATGCAATAATAATTAAGAATTAGGATTTTTATATATTGTCTAGAAACTTATAGAAAAAAACCTACTGGTGTCAATGGGTTTAAATTTTAAAAAGGATCTTTAAATCTAAGACTTAAACTTCAAGCTTTAAGCTAGACTTAAGCTTTAGAGTAGTCTTAAGTTTTAAGCCAGCCAATAGTTTTAGGCTAGACTTAAGCTTTGAGTCAGTCTTAAGCTTTTAACTAGCCTTTAGCTTTAAGCCAGGCTTAAGCTTAAAGCCTACCTTAAACTTAGGGCTAACCTGAAGGTTTAAGCCTGCATTAAGCCATAAGCTAGACTAAAGCTTATTGTCAGCCCTCACATTAAAGCTAGCAATATGACTTAAGCCAGGCTTGAATGTTAAGTCATCATTAAGCTTTAAACCAGCAATAAGCTTTAAGCCAGGCTTAAGTTTTAAGCTTAACCCTAAGGTTGAAGCTAGACTTAAGCCTGAGTCAATTTTATGTTTTAAACCAGCTTTTAAGTTTTAAGCCAGCCATGGGGTTAAACCTATCAATGTATAGGATTTATGTTTTAAATTCTAATTATTCTATTGTCCTAAAATTAATCCTAGCTGTTCTATAGATTCAAGTTACTAACACTCAAGAATCAACCTCATTTAAATCTAAAATTGAAAATAGACTAATAATAAACTTATTTTTGGATTGACTGATATAATCAATCCTCAGTTTTTTTTTTATAAAATTTTAATCGTTTTAATCAAACCATACTTATGTGTCAAATTTGCAACAATGTGTAGTTAGTCATCGTCTTGTTCAAATCCAATAAGAACAGATATAATTTCCCTTGATGTTTCTCTTCTTGTGATCGCCACTGTGCTTAAGAATAGCATGGGAAGAAGACATTTTTCGAAGAAACATCACTAAATGGAAATATTCCTGAGATTTCGCATTTCCTGAAAGTTAAAGAAAGAAACTGTATAGACACAGTGATGAGTGAAGATGACATCGAATTACACTTTCAGATTTCGTACTTTTCCTATCACCTCGACAGATAATTAACTGAGCAAATAAGTTAAACTAAAAAGTAAAAAAATCTCCTCCTGAGGATTTATTGATAAATTCCTGAACTTCTCGAATAATCCTAAATATAATTGCTGAAATGAAGAGTTGAAAACGTCCCTCGGAAAGTAATAAAAACGACTAATTAATGATAGAAATCGAAAAGAAGTCAAAAAGAAGAGTGTAACAGCGAAAATAATTACTTTTTATTATCGACAAAATAATGGACAGTGGTTGAGATGTCAAAAACCCAATAAGATTTGGTACTGTGAGTCCGAAATGGAGTTCAAAGACCTCTGATGGTACCATCATGATGAAAACGATTTGCTAAATTGTACCGTTAGAATCCACACAAAATTGTACATATTTTCCCACATACACTCAAATTGTTAGAATGTGGAGGTTCATGGTGAGTTATGCTAGAGCGAAGAATTGGCCGCTTGAGAGAATGCCTTCGAAATTTACTCTTTTTCTCAAAACATATTAAAGTGACGAAAAAGCGAAATGAGGTTCGTCACTTTTGGCGTTCAAGTCTTTCGATTCAACGCACTCCTTGGGATGCTCAGGGGAAAAGTTTTCTCGCTAAATGCACGCATCATTTTTCTGCAAAATCAATTTCATATCAGTATTTGCTGTTGGATGTGTTAGCAATTGAGTGCAAAAGAAGTTGCCATCGATAGTGATTCTTATGGTAACCATAGTTGAAATATAAAATGCAATGGTATGATGGGTGAAATTTTTCAAGTTTTTTCTTTAATTTGTTTAAGTGGTTTTAAGGTTGATTAAGCTAATTCTTTAATCAATACGCAATATATAGATTAAGGTTATGAAACTAGTTATAAGAATCTCGGCTATACTCGGCCTTAGTCTAAGTTTAAGATGCTCGATTCTAGTTTAAACATAGCCTAAAAATGCAAGATTAAATTTCAGATTCTAGGACTTAGTTTAGGAATATAAGACTAGGTCCAAGAAGATCAGACTTCTTATAACCTGGACCTCAGTCTAAAGCTAGATCTATACTTTCAAAATTAATCATCAAAATACCATAAACAAGTGAACAACAAATAACACATAAGCTTTGCTTAACGTTTAACATTGGCTTCAAGCTTGAAGCTGGCTTAAAGATGTCTTCAAATTGAAGTCTGACTTAAAGATTGTGTCTAGCTTTATGCTTGACCTTAACTGGAAGCTTAAATCTGACTTAAAGCTTGAGACTGGCTTTAAGCTTGAAGCTGACTCTATGCTCGAGGCTGACTTTAAGTTTCAAGCTTATGGCTGGTTTTAAGTTTAATGTTTAAAGCTGACAATTTGAAGCTTAAGACTGGCTTTAAATTTGAGACTGAGATAAAGCTTAAGACTAGCCCTAAACATGATGCTTACTTAAAGCTTAAGACTGGCTTCAACTTCGAGCTTGAAGCTGACCGAAAGTTTTAAGCTTATGGCTGTCGTTAAGTCTGAAGCCAACTTAAAGCTCGTTTGAAGCTTAAATGTGGCTTTAAGCTTGAGGCTGAGATAAAGTTTAAGACTAGCCCTAAACATGATGCTTAATTAAAGCTTAAGGCTGGCTTCTACTTCAAGCTTGAAGCTGACTTAAAGTTTAAGTTTAAAGCTTATGGCTGTCTTTACATTTGAAGCTAGCTTAAAGCTTAGGTTTGGCTTTAAGTTTGCAGCCGACTTAAAACTTTAGACTTGTCCTTTATTAAAAATATATGTTGTCCAAATATTTTAGGCTAATTTGATACTGTGAATCTTCCTTAAGACTAACCTAGCCTTTCCTTAAATTCAAATTTGAATTCAGGATTCAAGGATTTCTAGCCCTACTAAAGAATTCTTCTGTAAAGATTTATATTAACAAATCCATTCTACTCTCTAAAAATTTTTTTAAAAGAAATAAGAAAAACATTGAACCCATTCCCATATTGCGGAAACGGTGCTCCCGAGGAGAAAATCGTCGATAAGCGTCTGAGGCGGAATTGGAGAAGAAGTTGCAGCAGGAATTGTGTGCTGAATTGATTGGTGAAAGAGGCAAAGAGATGGTGATATCTCCTCACATAGAGCACTGCATTCTCTCCCCAACATAAGCCATCATACATTTCATTGCCAGTGCAATTGGAGCTCATTCACGGCATAATTACATAAAAAACTTTTCTCCAGGGGAGTTCTCGTGTGTCACGATCAACACCATGACGATTACACAAGGTTCTCTCTCTCTCGCGCAAAGCTTCGCCCGGGGATTGTGTGTGTGTTAAAGTTTCAAGTTCGCGGCCATCGCGAGCGCGACTGAGGAAATATATAGCGAAATAAGCAGCATATTTTATTGACTCTCCGCAGATCAGAAACACTCAGCAAAACCGGTGAATGTATGTTAGGCCAATGACCGCGATCGCACTCTGACTCACAGACACTTTCGTGCAGGGCTCACAAAATACTTACCACTTTTTTTTTTACTCCACTCTTTGTCTTTTTTTGGCCAGTGGAATTTACCAGCAAATTTTGTGGAAGGAAAATTTTTCTTCCAAGAGGAAAAATATTCTTTTGCAAAACATCTTGAAATTATATCTTGTAACATACTTATTCCTTTCTCCTTTTGCTGATGTTCTTCCGCCATACAATGAAGACCTTTCTTCCAGCGAATGTGAGTAATTCATCTCCAAAACAGGGATGCAAAACTGTATCTTTCACCACGCAACATTGTAAGAGGAGTGGAAAGATAAAACCGACTCATATCAATTGAGATTCTTCCGTTAACATTTGAAAGATATCATGGAGCATCGCTAACGATCATTATTTTTGTTCGTTAAATAACGTGATAAATACTAGCACAGAGAATGCGATAATTAACATGGTAATGCTAAATATAAGCATGTGTGTAATTTGTGCTACCAATTTATAACAGTTTTGGAAGCTTTTCGTGGTTCAAATAAATTAATCACGATCGTGATAATCACACAACAGTGATGTACTAAAATTTATCACGCAAGAAGTCTAGCCCACTAAAAATAATCTCGATTAACTAAAGTAAGTGGTAAATAATAGCACGGCGTTCTAATTTCGACGAGATTATACTTTCATTACGAAAGCTTTCAAAGCTTTGGAAGAAACTACAGAGCAGTAAGTAAAATTATCACGCGTGGTTAAATTTAGCACGATTTTACGCCTTTTTAGTCTTAGCACAAGCTTAGATTTTGGTGTGTATAGTAAGCTATAGATCTTGTGTCTTTCTCACGCGTTCTGAAATTCAATGCAAACTTTTTTAAATAACTTTAGTAAAGACTTTTGTTTAGATAGCCTTAAGCTTAAAGCCAGCTTTAGGTTTAAAGTCAACTTTAAGCTTAAAGCAAGCCGTATGCTTAACCCCAGCCTTAAACTAAAGCCAATCTCAAGGCTGTCTTAAAGCATAAATCTGTCTTAAAGTTTAAGTTTAATTCCAAATTAAAAAGACAAATGCCAAGTTTAGACTTGGCAGAGTGCCTCGACACGTTGCGTCTGAGGAGGAGGGAGCCAGAGGGATGAAGAAGTCTGTTGAAGCCAGTTTAGAATTGTATGGATCCATCTTTATAAACATGCTATATTTAATAAACCTTTTCCATTTAACCAACAAAGTGTTAACCAATGAGGAATTATCTTAAAGAAATGCGACACAATTGTCGCTTCAGCCAATTGCAAGAGCAGTGATTTTTTTTCACGTAAGAACATCAAGTAAAATTTCACCTTTCCTCAATAGTGCTTCTTTGTTACATATTCCCGTTTTGACAAATTTTACCTGCTCGTCAAGGAAGAGACCACATCAGGATTCTCAGATGGTCATATAACTGATTGCCTTCCGCTATAAAAAAAACACACATTTTCGTGGGTGATGGAAAGAAAAGGTGAAAGAAAGGGTTTGAGGGAAGATTACGGTATATTTTCTACCTCATTCATTTACAGCCATCATCACCAAATGGGCTTCCTTTTTTTCATGGTTAAGGCAAAGGGTTTGCTCATAAAACCCTTTCGGTATGCATTGGATTGATTTACCGTTATGCATATGGCTGAGGGTGTTGTCTGGCCGTCATATTTTACCATCCGGAATATTCAATTTGAGCATCATTAAAAATATCCTGCTTCGAAAAATTATTTAGGCCAAAAGGGATTCAGGATTGCATCATTGTGATATCAAATTTCGACAGCCATTCATATTTCTGGCCGTTTTTTTTTACAGTTTAGAAGAAAAAGTAAGCAATTTTATAGATCAAATGCAGCGTGATCGATTTATGGGATTACGAGATGATTGGCTTCAATTGAATTTGAAGAGTTCAAGAATAAAGAAGAAATGTTGAAGCAATTTTTCAGAAATTTAAGGGAGCATATTTAGGAAAATCCCGAAAATCCTAAAGTGATTCTGCTAGAAATTTTAGCTAATTTCTTTTAGTTATTTTATCGTATTTTAAAGATGAATCTTTTGCAAGTTTTGTCACATACACCTAACAGTTAAGAATATTAATTAAATATCTTTATGTTGTGTTCGCGAAGTATATCTTTGTTTTGAAAAACCTATGAAACATTGCCAAACTTTTCATAAAACTCCCACAATCTCTTGAAAATATGTTTCGGCTAAATTTTCCCTCCACTTTAGACATCTTTATACCTGCTCCTTCAAACACTCAATGAAACCATTCATTGGGCAAAAAACGTGAGAGACAGAATTTGATAGTTTTGTGTTTTGTGTATTTTTTTGTCTATTTGAGGCCCTTTTTCCTCAAATTCAAACAAACCTCTCTTCTCAGTCTTTTACCGCACTAACGGTACTCATTCTACGGGGAAGGTAAGAGAGATTCTGCGGATGCATGAAGAGTATATTGTCTTGAACCATTAACATTAATTCACATTTCTTTAATAGCTCATGGGAGATGAGATCAAAGTTGTAGAACTCTTGTGAATTTTTTTCATTCTACGAAAATACCTTTTGTTAACTTTAAGAGAAATATATTGCTTACAATTGCCCCAGCGCAGTGCATGGCAAATTTGGTGGAAGCACAAAGAATTTCGAAAGAAAAGACCAAAGTGTCTCTCTATTTTGTGTATTTTATTTCACTTTCAGGCCCATAAATCAATTGCTTTTTCGACAGTTTCACTCAAATGCTTGAAGAAAGTGTTCCGGGAATTCGCCTGTTTGCCTTTGCGAGGACCTTCTTCCTGGCCCGCAAATGGACTTTCTCTAAGCATTGTCCTTTCAGCGGGTGTTTAAAGAGCAAATACTTATCGTAATTCTGAGGGTTTGTAAATAATATTTTTCTCAAGTGTAATTTGTGGGTATTTTGTAATTTTTTTGTTAAACTTTTGTCAAACTTTTGTTAAATGTATTCGCATTAGGCGAACTTAGGAGAATTTGGTTAAATTGATCAAAACATTTGTCGCCGAATACCTACAATTTTAGTAAAGTGTAACGAATCGTAAAACTTAGTATAATTTACAAAAAAAACTAGTTGAATAAACTAATTATTTAATATGAAAATTTGATGATTTAATTAAACTTTGATTCAGTTAACCGAAAGACCAAATTTTGTAAATGTTTTGTTATTTCTCCAAAGGTTGGTTGAATAAAAAACCGTTGAAATTTGAAATTTTTCAGCAAAAAATTGTCAACAAATCATATTTACAAAAGTTTGTTTAAAATAAACGTCTGTTGAATCCGTTGAATCAACCAAGATTCTTAGAAATCTCTTTCTGTTAGTAAATAAATCATTTAAAAATCAGGATCGTTTTGAATGCAAAATTTAAAAAAAAAATCAACAGCTTTTAAGCAGAAAAACTCCTCTTTATCCCAAAAATTACTTTTTCCCCTCTTCATCCATTCTCTTGCCTTTCATCTCTAACCCAAATATTATTCCCAGCAGCAACATTAAATGCACTTCAATTGGATTCCTGTTAGAATTTTCTCAGCTTCACGACTTTTATCTCTCTTCGGGCTTAAGATAAAGAACCAATATTGGAGTTGTTGAAAAGATGTATCTCTGTGCAGCAGAATTGCAGCATAATTGTTGCTTCAGCTCTTGCATTTTGAGGTGAAAGATTGGCCAGAGAGATGTAGCATAATATTCATGCATCCAAAACAATCTCTAGGGCAACATAACTGTAATATAACAGTGAATTTTGTAATTTGAGCGCTCACTGCTTGTTATTAGAAATGCTTTCTTTCCACACAGTCTTTTGTGTTACACCTCATATGAGGTTATTGACTCTGGGCCCGATGTGGCTCTCCATCAGACACTCACAACTTCCAACTTCCATCAGGGAAGAGATATTCCTCATTTGGGAATCTTCCGGGAGAATTGATTCTGCTGTTTATGGAGGTGTTTTTTCGCCATTTGTAAAATTCGCCTCCAGAATATTTTGCCACGAATGTCTTTATTCTCTTTTTTTTCGGTGCATCGTCCAGGGCAGCACCCTATCTTGTATTCGGCAGCATAACCAACACATAAAGGTAAAAAGTAGCGGTAACTTACGGTACTTTTCGTTTTCATTACAACTCTTGAACGTTTAGCCTAGATTCGCATTCGCGGTCGATGACTCGAACTCTGATTCTCTCCAATTCAGTCTCAATCGCCTCTTTTCTCTCTTTCTCTTCCTCATCTGACCGCCTCTCCCCTTTGTCGCCCCAATCGTCCTTCCCAAAGTTCCTAAAGCTCCAATTATATATATCACTATATTATATATAATTTTTAGACAAATATAATTTTTAGAATGCAAAAAGATGATTAGGAAAAAATCCCACATCAACTCCTATATGGACATATTTGGAGGAAGTTTTGCTCTTTTCGCAAAGTTGAAACTGTTAGTTGGATCTCATCTCATTGGCTCTCTCATTGTCTTCCGCGCGAGGTTGAATTTTTCTCGAGAAACAGACGCCAAAGAGCCATCAATGTGCCGCGAATTTCTTTCTTCGGATATAACCGTTCATTGCCTTTAAATGAATAACGTTCTCATTTTTCATTCCAGTGAAGAGCTTTCTAAACAATGTCCATGCTCTTGCGATTTCATTTCAAAACGTATATATCAGTCATTTGCTACTCTTTTGATGGTTTCACTACCCATCGTGCATTAGATCCAAAAGTATTTCGCTTTTTTTCCCTCGCGCGCGCGCATCTTTAATGCGATCGGCAGATGCAAGCGAATGCAGCTCAAGTGAACCATATGGTGGGATTCCTGGAAATTAGAAAATTAGGATGTTACGATGAGGAAGAATGAATGATCATTAGGAAAAAATAATGATAATTGAGTTTATTTTTAACCCTATTTCTAGGATATGTTCTAAGGGACAGGAAAAAGTAGATTTTTTGAGATTTCCATTAAATCATTTGCAAGTCTCTTAAATTTAAAAGACTTTCCCAATAAATTTTCAAAATTTAAAGAATTTTGGTTATTGTTGTTTTGCTTTTTTGTTTAAAATTATGCAAAAACGGCAAAAACCAATAAAATGAAAATATTGTCTAATAAAGCATCTCCATTTTCAATAAAAATCACATAAAGGCCTTATATAATAGATCCTTGATATTAATCTTTTAATGGTTTTTTGAAAAGGTTATTCAAAATCTTAAAAAAAAATCTTTTAAATCTTAAAATATAGGGATTAGAAAAATTGTAATTTGCTTAGCTCAGATCTGAGGAAGTCTATTAACATTAACAATTAAAAAAATTCTTTTGAGGTATGTGAAAGACTTAACGGAAAATGAAAAAACAAATATTAATAATTCATCAGTAAATATTCAGATTTCAATGAAAATTCGTATGTATGATAAACATCTTGGCGTAAACCTTTAACGACTTGTGGGATTTTAACTTAAAAATCTCAAAAAAGGCTCAAAGACCCCTGATTTCAATCTTCTTACGGTTTTGAAAATGTTATTCTATGTACTAAATCTTAGAAATAGAATAGGTAATCAATAATTGTACGATTACAAAGAAAGTTTAATAAATTTGTTTATGCGAAATGATTATTATGGCGCTATCAGACGTCAACAGTTCAGTCAACAATTTCTTACTGTTAAAAAGCTATTAATGGCATTTTCCAGTGGAAAATCATCAAATTTCCACTCATATCTTGTCTGTTTTTCATTATTAAAGAATCTGTAGAAGGAATTTTCCGGAAAAACTCAATATTTGTGCGGAAAATGCCGTTCAACAGAAGTTTAAGTACTTAAAATAAGTGATTAATCGCCTGATTCGGTTAAACGGCATTTTCCTTGGCATTTTCTGCACTAATATTGAGTTTTTCCGGAAAATTCCTTTTACATATACTTTAATAATACAGAACAGACAGAATTTGAGTGGAAATTTGATGTTTTTCCACTGGAAAATGCCATTAAATAGCTTTCAACTGTAAGAAATTGATGACTGAACTGTTCTCGTCTGACAGCGCCATTAGTTTTAAAACTATGGAAATTTAGAATTCCTAAGGCATTAGAAAAGTTTAATTGGAAAAAAGTAAAGCTTTGTTTAGATCTTATTAAATCCTTCTATAAAATTAAAGTTTTCAAACAAAATCAGAGTTGAAGAAGTTTTTTTTTTAAAATTATACAGAAATTAAAAAAAATCTTATCTAATATTTGAAACATTTAATAAAAAATTAAAAACAAATATTAATAATTCATAAAAAATCAGTATTTTTTAAAGATTTTTTGAACCTTAATACTGTTCGATATTTTCTAATCCATTCACTAAAAAAAATCCAATATGTTATTCAATCCTTTTTATGAGTTAAAACATTTATGTCTATCATTTTTTTATAAGAACAATTCTAATGAATCTTTCTGGTTCTTTTTATCGTTTTTGTCCTAAGTTAAGGACTAATCTAATCAATAAATAGTTTAGACATCAAACTTCAAATTAATCTCTTTTAGAATACTTAGAACTAACCAATTGTTCTAATTCTTAATCCAAAGCTATGACCCAAAGTTCGATCATTCTACTGATCCCTAATCCCCTATCAAAAACCTAAAAATTTCTTTGATCCTCGTAGAATTTCCAGGATCAAAGTCAAGATCAAGGACTTAACCTTTCTCAGCTCCCCCTCCTTGTCCACTGGGGACTTGATGGACTCTGTCTTCATCTCCATCGGCCATCTTTCTCGTGGCATCAACGGACGCGACTGTTGACACAATTTTTCCATCGCAGAGAAGAGATCGATGTACTGTTGCGTTTTCTATTACGAAACTGAAATGTGTGCCAATGACCGAGGCATCGTCTTGTGTGCGCAAAACGTAAGCAAACGGTTTCACATACACAACAAGAAGTGAAAGAGAGTCTCTCGGTGTATTTTCCAACATATATTCTCACCTGGGCTCCAGCCATGATCAAGATCATGCAGATAGAGAGAGAGTGTGCGATGGTGAGAGAGACGAATTTTTTTTTACTAAAGCTTTCTTTTGCCACAATTTTCCCTCCCAGTTGCTCTTGCTGCCTCTTGTATGTTGCTGTTGCCACGATGATCGCGATGGTTCGCGATGTGTTTGTCTCTTATGGGATTGCAAGACGAAGGCAGCAAAATACACTCGCTGGCTGATTATTCTTGTGTGAAGTGTTCCATTTTAGTGGCAAGAAAAGTAGTTGAGTTCAATGGCTTCTTCTTCGCGAACTGCTGCATCTCAGCGAAGCACTGGTAAAAAAGAGAGAATGTTTTTTCATGTTAACGAATCATCGGAAAAAGTACATTTTTAATATAAGTTTTTTAAATTAATTTCATAATTAACTGGAAAACTGATTGAAAAATCAATGATTTCGAAATTTATAGCGAAGGAAATATGATTTTCATCCTTTGAAGGGATGATTTTAATCCAATTTGAGGATTAAAACTCTTATTCTTGGATTTATACTTCAGTTGAAGTGTTTTTTGGAGCTTTTCACTACTTATTTTCGAGATGGATCATATTTAATTAATCATCCCTCAAAACTATCAAAAACATGCAATTTTTTTTACTAGTAACCGCTGGTTGTTTGGCCCCAGCCGAAGAGCTTTCACGGCAGAAAGCACAAACTGCGCGAAGGAAAGCGCTCTCGATCATCACGTGTGGAGAGACTCTGGCACAGCGAAATGTTTGAATAAAATGAATTGGAATTGGTGATAAAGCTACGGAGCTCGCGAGAGGCAAATGAACTCTGGATGGTAAAGTAGAATGAAAGTTATGCAATTACTTTTTATATTTTCAACATCGATGCCGCGGAGCACACTCTCTCGCCCATCCAAAGAGAAATGCTCCAAAGAGAGATGTTGCACGAAGAAAATGTTATAGGCTCTTTGGGTGAGAAAATATAATCTCGCTCTAAAACATGAAGAAGAAGAAGAAAAAAAAGAATCGTAAGCACTGGTATCAACGTCTCCTATACATTTAGCAGAGTTTAACAGTTTACAGTACATTCACCCACTTTTGATTCGCGTTTCCTTGTGTTCGCATTAATTCATCAGAGATTTATTTGAATTATATCTATCGCGAATGATCCAATTAACATTTCATTCTATGGTGCGCTCTTGCAAAATTGTTCTCATCAATATTATTGCGTTTTATTGCTTGGCAATAATTTTTTTTTTTTCAAGCAGAATAATATAAATATTCGTTTTTAAAAAAAAAATTATCAAAGAATAGCAAAAAATATAAAGCGTTTTATAGTGACAAAAAATAAAAAAAAAAATTTTAAAAGATTGTATAATAACATGAATTTTTGCAAAAGAAATATAGAGATAACAAAGCCTGATTATAGGATTAATAAGATTATTAGATGATTCATGGCAAAGTTTTAAGTTTCTTTGTAAAAAGATCAAATAAAACAAAAGCTTAACAAACAAATACAAACAATTTGGTCAATAAATTACAAATTAACAAAAATTTTCAAAGTTTTACAAACATTTGAACAGACGATTCCATTATTCCAGTTATTTTAACACTAGAACTACCGGCCAAAAAATGCTCCAAAATTCACATTGAAATAACATCGGTGTTTGCTAGTCGATTTTGATGAATTTTTTTTAAAATGAAAGCCTAATCAATTGTCTACCAATTCCTATTCATATAATGTTCGTACGATAACCACAAGTAGCGCTGTAATCGTATAAAAATGTCGAGGTGGGTCAAAATGACCAAGCTTGATAGTTCTAGTGTTAAATGAATTTTATTTAAAGTTAAAAAATTATAATCATTAACTTTTTTATAGGAAACTTAAATAACTTGTGAAAAATATTACTTGGAGAAAATAAATAAAAATAATATTAATAAAATATACATTTTTATTGTTTTTGTTTCTTTTAATATAAAGCTCAATGTTTTTAGCTCGACAATCAAAATTTAAAATCATTTTTAAAAGAAAAAGGAAATATAAAATATCTCAAAATAATCAGTATTATAATCAAAATAACAGTAAAAAGACAACGAATTTATTTTTAAATCTAAAAACTTCCATCTGGTTTGTTTATTTGTTATATATTGGCTTTATTTCTTTAATGTTTGTATAATTGATTTTTACAAGGGGGAGATATTATTCCCTTCTGGAAGAAAAGTGGACGTTCCTTGATTTTTTTTTATTTTTAAACTTTTAAGGAAGAAATAAAGAGCTTTCTGAAGTTTATGTAGAGTTTAAGTAAAAGCCAGGTTTATTTTACGAGCATTTATAAAATTTTGAACAGCTTTTAGATACTCATTTAAAAGTTCCAATAAAAAATTAATTGATTTAAAAAAATTGTAGACATAAAATTTTAAAAAATTTACTTAGCTTCAATGAAATATGAAGATAAATTCCGAGCTTCCAAAAAATTCATAAACTTGGGGTAAAATTATAAGCTTTAGCATTATAGAAAAGCTTTTTGAAGTTCTAAGCTTTGTTAAAGTATCTTAGAACTTCTACAACCAAAGTCCTAAGAGCTTTTGAAAACATTGAAGATATTTTAAAAATCGTATTGTTTAAGAATTCTTAAATTATATTTAAAGCTCTTCTGAAGAAATTTTTGAGCATTCGTCTCAGATTTCTTTGATTCAAAATTTTTAAGAGGTTTTACTGTTTTGGGTAGATTTTATAGAAAATATGAAAGTGCTGGAAGTCTTGTACTGCATTTTGGCTGTAATATCTCCCCCTTGTGATTTTATCAACACGGGGTTTAATTTTATTTGAACATTGATTCAAATCATGTGCTATGATTAAACATAAGAAAAATTATTTATTGATTAAACCTATTTAAAACCTTAAGTTTATCTTAATTTCAAATTTTCTTATCTTTTTTAAGTTTAACGATTTTTCTTAAAATTCATTATTAATTTTTCACCAAATCATTAAACATTTTACCCAAATAAACACCTCCACGGTTAAACTGCATGTCTCATTGGGAATCCAGAGACTCATAACTGTCTTGACAGCATTCGAGATATTCTTTACGCATTCAGGTTTTACTTCCCTCTTGAGCTTCTCACAAAAAAGGCGACTCTGCGCGCATTAATTGGGATGCAGGTGAAATGGTTTTTTCTCTGAATTTAGGTGCATTCCCTGCAAAATGCGCTCTCAGGTACACTTTCGCAGTGCAAAAATTATGTTTGGCTCTCTCAGAAAAACGTAAATCCGTTTGTAATAGTTTGCGATCGTGCTGCTATGCGCTTATAAAATTTCATTTGGTAGTTATGTTCGTTCACTCGGTCGCTCAAGTTCATTGGCATACTTTTTCGTGTCGAATGAAAGAAAGAAGAATGCTTCAGGTTATATTATTTTCTTCATTTTCTACACACACACTCACCAACACGTGTGTGAATTGCTCAAATCACTCAAAGATCGTGTGTTATATTTCTCCGGAGTTCAGCATCTCCAACTTCAATGAAGATTCAGGATTGATGGTGGAGCTTAAGAAGAAAATATATTTTATTCTTGAGAGAATTCTTATAACTTATGATTCAAGGAATGAAAATTCAATAAGGAGGATTGAGTTGAGATCGAAAAAAAGGGGGAAGATGTGGAACAAGTGAAACAGTGTGTTTGACACTGAAATGAAGCTAAAAGAGAGATAACAATTTCAATTGCATACCTGCACCACGAAGCGGCACATAATGATCGAAAAGGTAGTGAGAAGAGGTAAATAGTAAAAAGAAAAATCGAACTCATTTTTCTTCACATGTTGGATGTGTAAAAGTCTGTGAACGGTCTGTAGTTCAAGTTCGTACATTGACACCATTAATGCGCCTTGTATGTTTGCAATTTTATCCCATAGCAAATGTGGAATATTCACCAATTGTTAAACTCCCTATTCTTTTCTAATTTCCATTCGTTACACTTACTATTATATAAAATTCACATGAGCGCCTTTTGCCAATGTTCAAAACTTCTCGCAGCCTCTCGATCTCCCGCCATTCGCTTGGCGGAAGAAGTCGTGGCTGCTTTTTTGAGGTCAAAAGTTCAAACGGCACAATTTGCCCTAGCGAGGCACATAACAAATTCTTCTTACATTGAAAAGAAAAAAAAATACTCACTTATGTTGCATGTTAATATTTCCAGAAAATTTTCATCTCGGTTGAATCTCTTGCAAGTATGTGTATTATTTTTTTTTCTTGCGAAAGCTAATCAATACAAGTAACTTCAATGGTCATTGAGATGGAATAACTTAAAAAAGAGCACCACTTTCTATTACATATTTTTTCGTTGATAAATGTTATGATTTTCTTTGATTATTAGGATTTTCAGGAAATAATTCCAGGAATTACACTGAAAGAAATATTGCTTGGAATTCGGGAGAGTCACCAAAAATGTTCGTTTAACATTTTAAAACCAATTAGGATTTTGATTTTTGATCGGTAAAATTCGAATTTCAACGGTTTTTTGTTGTTCAAAGAAACCTTGTTTATTTTTTAGAAATATTGTTAAATTTATTAAAAATTTACTCAATATGGTTGAATTAACTAAACAATATTTGATTCAACTTGTTTAAACATTGTCAATTTAACCAAAGTTTTGTTTATTCATTTGAAGATCCTTCTTTATTAGTTCAATTAATCAGAATCGTTTATTTGACTAAATCAAGGGGGAGATATTATGATCAGAAGTGGTGTACATTTCAATGGAAGTGCACGAGACTTTGAGGAAGTGGAATGAAAGCATCCAAAAAATATCAAGAGCTTTGAAGAGTTCTTCCACAGAATAAGTAAGATTTCTTTTTCAAGTTTTTAAAAACTTTTAGGAGATTTAAATAAATTTCCGAACTTTTAAAAAAGTTCAATAGTTCAAAGCTTTCTTAAGTTGCTGTAAAG
>CAKKOB020000501.1:0-47998 GCA_918844115.2 Phlebotomus perniciosus | reverse complement strand
TAGTATTGAAAAATGTTTAATCTTAAATTTGTTTAAGCGATTAAGGATTTGAATTTTGAATCAATAAAATTTGTTAAAATAAAGATTGCAAAACAATTTTGTGGTGGGCCAAATTAAATTGTGTGGAATATTTGAATCACAATTCATAAATAATACATCAACGAACATTCTTCTTCAATGCGAATTTGAAAGATAAACTGTTTCCTATACAATTTGTATACGTACATAGTAAAATTAATATTAATTCCATGTCACGGTTTATTAGATGAATTAAATGCCCACATACCTCTTTGACTCATTTTCTTTGTGCAAAAAGATCTCTCGGCTTGAGAAGATGAATTGGTGATAAAAATACACCTTTTGTGGCTAAATTCCAGCCATCATTGCTGAGAGAGTGAATCTTTGTCGTGAACCACTGGTTGAACTACTTGCCAATGAGTCAGCCGATGCTTAGAAGGTGGTGGGCAGAAGAATTGGCCGCTCCACTGGAGATGGAGAACACCTGAGATGATGAACTCCTTCCACTTGGCGGAGCGGAAAGGTCATTGTGGCCTTCTGACATTTTGCAGGGCTCAGTGCTCACGATAAATCCATATATGTGAAAGTATCCTGCGTCTTTCTCAGAATCTAATTCCATTCTGCCTGACCCATTCTTCTTCGCACAATGAGAAAATTTCAATTATTGAGAATACCTGTGGTCGACAGAGTTGCATCAGCGAAAATGCGCGCTGTGGCTTCACTGAAATACTTCTTGGCGGTGTTGCATAACCACCTGACCGGTGAGAATTAGAGGCTTTCACTTTCAACTCACCGAATGGGTGTTGTGTTGGTGAGTGTTTCTTTTACCTGAAGATCAAGTTCAGACTCTCGGCGAAACTGGAGCAAGAGCAATTTGACTGTCTCAACAGGTAGTCGGAGTCACGGAGCGCATGTTAATTGGATTTAGACGATATTTAGAGATAACTCATGGCTCTCAATTGGCCCTCAATTAACACTTGACCTGTGCGACAAATATGGGAGGATTGAAGTTCAGTTGCTCATCACGAGAGGTTCAAGAAGGGTCAACATGGTGAAGTCTTGCAAATTTTTCCTGAGCTTTCTGATCATCTCAAGAATTAGTTCTTATTGCAAGCCCTTGTACTCTACTAAGGGTTTGGACAATAGAAAGCTGGAGGCGCGACAGCTCGATACTCTTGGACAAATTGTGCCCGGACTTATTGGGACGGCAGTTGGGAGTGGAGTTGATTCGGGAATCGGGAGCATTGTTGGTGGCATTGTGGCGCCAATCATTGGGAATATCGTGACTTCAGCTGTAGATAATCTAATATCCAACATGAGAGATGAGTAAGATATAATTTCTCTACTAAATTTAAGAAGAATTTCACAAAATAAGAACTTGTGTATGTTTGGTTGTTTTGCAAAATATCAATTAGGATCTATTAGCGAGAATTTGGCATCAAATTTAACACCATCTTTCCAGGCAAGTTTTCGCCACGGGACGCGATGCGCCACTTCCTTATGACTCTTATGTGGTTAATATTCCAAATATGGGTCCCTATGTTCTCCTAGTGCCGAGAGTCCATGAAGTGACTGAGGAGGAGCAGAATGTGGAATCTCCAGAGAACCAAGATAAATCAGGAAGTAAGAATAAAGATGGACCGCATATCTTGGGGACAAATGGCCGATCATCAAGTGCAGTTCGAGTTATTCCGTACAAATCATTCCATATTGTGAAGAAACCTTCAGGGTCATCCCAAGTGAAACTTTTCCATCAGTCTCAAAATTAGATATGAATCAAATAAAAACAAACACTGAGTAATTTCACAACAACACTTTTATTATCACATCTCAATACTGATGATGTTCCAGGATGTCGTATAGTAAGTTATATATCAGGAGACGAAATCTTCCCTTAGAAGACTACCGCAACAGGGATTCCGTAGGGATGAGGATTGTAATAGGGTGGCGGTGGAACCTTTCTGTATGGATAGCAGTTGTAGGGTCTCCTCACGCAATAGCGTGTTCCTCGGTATTGGCGATTCCGGCGGAGCTCACGACGACGATTAAGGGCATATGCGGCTGCAATTGCAGCCCCACCGCCTCCGCCCCCAAAGGCAACGGCTCCTCCTCCATGATGAGCAATCGCTAAACCGAAAGCGAAGAAATAAATGACCAAGATACACACTATCACTATCCGCATGTTGAGACTGATTCTGCTGAACTGATAGTAGCTTTCTCCCGAGAAGATTACTGAGAACTGACTAACACAACAGGTTTACCGGTACCCCCTTGGTAGAATCTCCAAGAAACCAATTAGCGAGTTGGTATATACAGTTCATAAAAATTACTTGGAATCACTTTGAAAAATTTGGATTTTGATTTGAGGAAGATATTGTTCTGTTGCTTAAACTGGTCCCAGAACTTCCCCCTTAAGCCATATCCTAAATTTTTCAAAGTGACTCTAAGTAATTTTTATCAACTGTATATGTAACAAGAGAGATGCCCCACAAAATTGCGTTCTGTCGCACAAACCAACTGGGGAAGAGGTTGGCTTTATGATCTTGACTCATTTCATTAGTACCTCGCCCCTGTTTAGGTGAATTAGCGAAGGAATGCGAGAAGATTCTAATTACTCTGCAGAAAACACATTTTGGCGTTGAGTCTTTGTCCAAGTGTTTTCCCACCCAATCTGGTTGGGTCTTTTTTGCAAACGCATTGTTTACGGGACAGCAACAGTCTATTTAGGTTGTAATAAATTACATTTTGAGAGAAATTTTTGGTACAATTTGATTTGGAATTTAGAAAAATCCATGTCCTCCGTAGCCATAGCCGCCATGATGACCTCCGTAGCCATGTCCATGGCCGTAGTGTCCACCATGGTATCCTCCGTAATGTCCACCGTAGTGTCCACCATGATATCCTCCATAGTGTCCACCGTGTCCGCCGTATCCGTGACCGTATCCATGACCATATCCATGACCATGGCCATATCCTCCGCCATAACCGCCATGACCGTAGCCGTAGCCGGGTCTGCCGTATCCGTAACCTCCTCCATGTCCTCCATATCCTCCGTATCCTCCGTGTCCAAATCCACCTAAAATGCCCAGAAAAAAACCGTTTACCGACTGTTTTTCGAAATTTAAAAAAAATTAATCACAAACCGATTCCAATTCCACCATAAACTCCAACTCCGGCTCCAAAGCCGAGTCCACGAGCCTTGCGAGCCTGCTCCTCAGAAGGCTGCTCAAGAGCTGCAACCTCTTGCGTTTCATCAGCTTGTCTGTTGGTATCCTGTTGCTGCTCCTGAGCACCCACGATAGCCACGAGAGCCACAACTAGCACAACAATCTTAAGGGGAGACATTTTAGCACTGTTAACAAAATTTATTTTTCACTCTTGAGAAAATCACTGTCTTCTTGAGTGGTGAGACACAGATTGATACTAAAGCAAGGTGGAGTCGTTTCTTTTATAGTCTTTTGGCGATGTGAGTTGTGGACGGTTTTCTGTTGAAAAAGCCAATTACAAATCCCTCCTCTCTGGTCAGCGTCCTTTGGATTTTTCACGGTATCATTGAACTGATTTGCAATTTTTTCCCATTCCATTCGCGCGGCTCATTTCAGTTCAGTCACCGGCAATGATCACATTTTGGGTTCTCTCTCCATTCCAGTTTCAATTTTAGGCCTCCTCGGGTAAAACTGAAAGTGGCTCGCATTGTCATCCGTGGGATTGTGTGCGTTGCGCGAGGCGCGGAAATTTTCACATGCCACCGCGGAGAGAAGGTGGATTTATCAGATCGTACGATCTGAGAGTTCGAAGCCTTGTTCTTTGACATTGAATCCACCAGCGTCTTCATCTCTCTTGCTCACACTCTCAGGTGTCTCTGGTCCATATTGTCTCACGGGGGGGCCAGTACATGTGACTCAATTATTGACACTCTCACCATGTCGGAGCACGAGGCAAAAAAATCAATCACTCCCCTTGAACTACTAACTGATATAGTTTTTTTGGTCGTTCTTTCTGGGAAATTGAATGCTATAAACATAAACTTGTTTAATGGTGTTATGTTCAATTTATTTATATCATTCAACGTATTCAACAGGTATAGAAAACAAACATATTTGTGATATTGATCCAACAAGCGGGAGTTTTTTATTTTCCCCAGTGTCCATGATGATGATGATGGTGTCCGTGGTGTCCGTGGTGATGATGGCCCCATCCTAGAATAAATTGAAATTATTAAAATTTTCCACTTTGGGAATATTTATGTAGAACCGGAACTATAAATTTATCGCATATTAAAAAGCGCACAAGTGGCAAAATAAACAAATTTATTGGCTTAAGGCTAAATTAGAAATACTGCATAATTTTAACGAGGAAAGAAACATGAAGTGATGAGCTCAGAAATGGAAAGTTATGTCCGATAACTGATTTAAATTGTAAATAAACAAAGTCAAAAAATAAATCTATTAAGAAGATTAAGAACGTGAAATATTTAGATTTGGAGAGTTGGGATTCCCCGCGATAATCCCAGCTCTAAAACTAGGGTGGGTGGGCCATCTCAAATGTGATCTCAATTTGTGCATAAATGATATTTTGAAAATGTCCAAAAACAAAACTATTCCGACTGTTATTTTGGTTCCATGAAGTGTAATTCTTGATTTAATTCTTGCTTTAATTATCTTTAATTGATGACCATTAGTTAAATGTAGTCAGGAGCGGGGATAAATGGCCATAAGTGGTGAATTTCACTTTAATATCAGAAAAAGTGCAATTTTTGGATAACTTAATTATTAATTCAGGAAAAATAACTCAAATACTCAGAAAGACACTGAGTCAAAGCAATTGTGTTCAAAATTTTATAAAGATTCGATGAAAATTTCTAAGGTAATGAGCAATTGGTCTTATGGCGCTGTCAGACGACAACAGTTCAGTCAACAATTTCTTACGGTTGAAAGCTATTTAATGGCATTTTTCGGTGGAAAATCATCAAATTTTCACTCAAATCCTGTCTGTTCTGCAATATTAAAGAATCTGTAGAAGGAATTTTCCGGAAAAAACTCAATATTAGTGCGGAAAATGCCTTAAAGTGTCCATAAGTGATTATTCCACCCTATCTCTTGAAGTCTTTAAATTGCTGACTTTTAAAAATCCTTTTGCACAAATTTAAAAAGAAAAAATTAATGAAAAATCATCACAAACATCTAATGCTCATTTAACAATGATTTATTAGCTGTTAATCTGCAATTTTTCACATTTTATGTGAACAAATTTAAGTACATTAGCTATATGGAAATATTTTAGCTACCATCAATGTCATCTTTGTCTCAATATATTATACTTAAGTAACAAAGGCATGTAAAAACCACAACAGCCCATAAAATGCTTGTCTTATCGCGGAAACTAATACTTTTGCAATACCGCCAAAATCTCTGCATCGAACATTTTAAATTATAATAAAGAATTTTACTACACATTACCATGTCCGTGTCCATGGTGATGGTGATGACCGTGGTGATGGTGATGGTGGTGATGGTGTCCTCCTGCGATAGACAATAAGACATGCGATGTTATATTTTGAATACGACGGGGAATTCCAACTTTAAAAGTGATTGGATGTGATCTGTCGCATTACCATAGCCTCCATAACCATATGGAGATCTCTTCAAGCGAGCGCTGTCATGATCTTCTAGTGGTTCATCAAGAAATAAATCTTGATCTTGCACGAGAGACTCACGATACACCTCATCATTTCGGATGTTCCCTTCATCTAGCGGAAACGCATTGATGAAGAGGAAATATCCGAGGAAAAGAGCACAAAACACAGTCACTTTCATTCTTATAGTTCGATTTACTCAACAACTTAAGCGCGGGAACTTTCAGCACCTCTCAGAGAGTTCTGACAGAGAAATGACGACGAATTACGAGGAAAGCAGGTGCTTAAGTACCAACGTGAGAGCTTCTTCTGCGATTCTGGACATCGTTAATCATTTTTTTTTGCTATTGGGCACGTCTGCAAATTAGAATTCATCGCACGCCGGATGCAAAAACAGGCAGTTAAACGCCTCAATTGCTTCATTTGTCTGTCGGGTTGAATTCCCTGGGAATTTTTCTTCCATCGATCGTCAATCTTGGACCTTTGGAGTTATTGTATAATATTATAGATTGATGAATTTGTAATATAGGAATCTTCGGGAGTGAAAACATTTGATGTTCTGTGATTGAAATGATTAGTAGACATTAGCAGACATCAAATAGATATTCAAATTACAGTAACGTCTATAAAATTTAGTCGCAATATCAAGATTATTTTGAATAAAAAAACTCCTGGTGAGAGTTTACTATAAAAAGGTGTAATCGGTCTTTAATGTGTTGCAAATTTATTATATACTTTTTTTTTATAAAAATGTGGTAATTAAAGTAATTTTCTCGTTAGGTACTTACCCAGATTATCCCAGCAATTAAGCTTTGTCTGCAGGATTTTTTTCTCTGTGCAAATTTGTGGAAAATTTCACACCTTTTTGTCCGCAAGAGTCAAACCTTTCATTAATTCTAATTTATGATTTTTTTTCGCGTCTGCTTCTGTTTGTTAATGGAATCAGACGCTGACATTGCGAACATCCTAAGGCATTGATGAATCGACAGACGATTAGATATTTATTCCTCTAAGAAGGGAAATCCCCTAATCCAGCAGGTGAGAAAAATATTCATGATAATGTCCTCGAAAGTTCAAAAGTGTGACCATCAGCCTCGAATGATTCAGACACAGAGTTTGTCTTTCAAGAGTTGCCTTTATTGTGGCATTTGCATAAGTGTTTAATTTTTCGTGGGTGTGGTAATATAAGGTAAAATCATTGATAAAATATATGCATTGCAAATCATGGTACAAATTAGCGAGATTATTTTAGGGGCACGTAATATAATTTATAGAAAAAAAAATCACACATAAATGGTAACTCTGCGTTCATTGTTGGAGTTCGAAGACTGCGTGGGAAAGTAAAATTCATCCAGGAATGCTGTTAGAAGCCGCCAAATCGAGGGACACTCCTAAGAGGTGGAGGTGGAACAGGAAGATGAGCTCCTTCCGCTCTGAAGCCATTCTCATCGGCGATGTACTTCACGGTGTAGACTACTCCGTCTGGACCAGTGTAAGAATATGATCCTTGCATCACCTGTAAATGAAGAAATTTGCAAATAAAGCACAAAAGAAAATCCCTTAATAAAGAATTACCTGAGCTTCTACTGGAGTGCCTGGATTCTTGAGGAACCTTCACAAGTGTTTAGGAAGAGAAATAAGAAGCAGATAAGTCAAGTGCAAAGTCTATGCAGAGAAATCTCATACCCTTGCTGGTCAGCTCGAATTCCATTGCTGGTTTCATAACTAGAGACGCCAAGACAAATTGTTTTTAGAAAACTCGTCCCATTGACATCCAATTTAACGATGAAGATTGCCTGAAATTACCTGTACACGTACGAGCCATCGGGATTTGGTTCATAGATGTGCTTCAAGATGATGGCGTTTGCATCTCGACTCGGCACGATTCCGCGGATTTGGGCAGATGCAATCGAGGCGATGGCCAGTAATCCGATTATCTAACATTTTGCGGTATGTGAGAAAGAAAAACAAGACATTAAATTTGCTTTTGTGGAAATAACACCCCACATTTGTAATAAGAGATTTTGTTGCAGTTTCTTCTTTAAACTTATCAATTTGTCCTTTTTTATAATGTTTGCGATTTTATATGTTTAAATAAGATTAAAAGTATCCGGTAATTTTGTGGTTTGGGAAAGTCTTTATGTCTTATACATTCTTATCTAAATCTTACCCAAATAAACTTTCTGGCTAAACAATTCAAAAACCAAATAATTGACCAACTCAATTTGTAAAAAAGAAACTTCAAATTAAGTAAGAAATGATAAAATTTACGCATCTAATAAATATTTTATTTACGAGAGGAAATAATGCTCAGCATCGTAAAAATTAAGAGAACAAGTTTCTTTTAAAAGTTTTTAAAAGAAATTTCTAATAAAAACTATATTTTAAATTTTTAATCTCTTTTCCATTATTTAAAAGTTCAAAAAGTTTTAAATAAAAAAATTTTATAAAAAAAATTGCTTATTTTAGAATTTTCTTTTTCAAATTTAGAAAGATGTACATAGGTTAAAGTAAACCTAAGAAATATTAAATAAAAAACGTCTTTATAAAGTTTTCAAAACTCTTTTGTGTAAAAAATGATAAATTTTCTTTTTTTAATTATTTTTAAAAGAATTTCAAAACCTAACTGTCTCTTTTGGGCACATTTCTTTAATCTCGGCCAACTTTTAAGATGAGATCCTCATTTTAAAATGATCTAAAGGATCTAAACTTTGGAAAATGGTAAAAGGGCGAGGAAAATTATTGTGGTTTCGCGCGTGTGGATTTCACTTTGAAAATATGGTTATTCACACCAATTTATTGGATGGAGGATCGAACAATGGACGTTTGGAAGAATGCCTTCAATTTCCTTTGAGCGTCTCTTTTGTTTCGACATTTTTTTCCCCAACACGCAAAAATTTGTGCCACTTGTGAAGGCTCATCTCATTGCAGTTCGCAGTAAAATACCGTCACGCATCGTTGGGGAGGAAAATTCTTCACCCGAGATGCCAAATTTCTGGGCCACACCACTCGTGTCTCACCATTGCAAAAAATATTGGACATCTCTGGCGATCCGACAAAGAAACGATCACTTCTTATACTTACAATTTTCATGGTTAATTCCTCTCCCAGATGGAAAAAATGAGCACAATCACTAGGAATTTGGGGATGGGAAAAATCCAACACGCAATCACTTTTCGGGGTTTTCCTCCTGGGTGATGCACAATTTTTCACTTAATAGATATCCGAATGGGTCTGCTGTGAGATCTCACCAGATGTTGAGACGGGAAAAGATCTTCCCTGGAGCAGGTGTGGGTGGAAGAATAAGTGCGAAAAAGCGATGAAACACTGCACTAGTCCATCTGGTGCAGCCACCTTTTATACTGACTGATTCCTCCTCTTTTGCACATCACAATCCGCTGCCCATCTCACTGCAATCGCTGGATGTGCATCTTGCTAGTGTGTGAGAAATTGCTCCAAAGTAGGATAGATCATCTGCCGAGGATTAATTTGTGAATCCCCACCTCTCTTTCTCACACAAAACACCTATTCCATCTATCATTTGATACCTTTGGGCTATATTCCGCAAAAAGTGGAGCTGCGACTTGTAGGGTGATCCTTCATAAATTTGATATTTAAATTACCGCGTGATGTCATAATGAAGGATCACTTCAAATATTACAATTAAAAGCTCATTATTAAATAAAAAGGATGTATATAAGAAAATTTTCTTCTGTATCATGCTGTTAAGAAAATTTTGCACTACAAATTCCTGCTAAATTTTTACGATTATGACGAACTCTCCCATGTCGAGAGATTACGATCATCAATTTGCTTGGAACTCTGGAATCACACCACGAATCTTTGAGCCACTCTTACACTCCCTGAAGATCGAGCGCAAAGCGAGATTTGCCATTTAGCCAAGGTGTCAAAATGATCAAACCACGATCACTTGAATTTTCATAACAACTGCAGCAAAATTATAATAATTTCTGATCTGACACAGAAGTAAAGAATTTAATGAAAAATATCATCAGGTGAAACAGGAAATTTAAATGTAAATTTAAAGTGGAACTCTGCATTTCTTTCCAAACCGCCCAAGGAGTTATTTAAAGTATTACCTCAGTTAAATGATAATATGATTATTTACAACTGCAATTTCCACACATTGTTACATGCTGTACATTTCTCAAAGTACAACTGTTGGTGAGATAATTGAGAGATGGAAAAAAGTGTATATGACTGAAAAACGTGAATTTATGCTATATCTATTAAATAATTTATTTATTTATTACAATGTGGTATTGGGAAATTAAAACTGTAACCTTTTGATCGTCTGTCTCGATATGATTTGAATATGTGCAATAGAACCGTCGCGATTCACGCAGAAACTAATGCTCTTCTCACCACATTTACCATTTTGCCACAATAAATGGGAATTTTTTTCGACAGATATACGACTCTTCATGAAACAATTAAAATTTATTTATGAGACTGCAACACTCATTCTAAATTCTTACATCTCTTGCCTATGCATTTGATTAGCTTAGCTCTGTCTTCTTTAGAGTGTTGATTGAATATAGAAATATTACACCTCTCTGTGTTTGAATCAATACATTATTCGTCATAGCATTTCTTTTTACCCATTCGTGGCTTCATGTCCAAGAGGAGGGAGCTGTTGTGTAATTGGCAAATTGCAGTGAACTACTGATCAATCAGCAAATGCATGCAATGGACCTTTGGGCTAATATTCAATTTAACTCACCAGCAATCGCGCGACTGGCACATAAAGTAACGTCTAATAGAAGCCTCGCCTCTAGAGAAGAGAATTTCCCTGACGAGGAAGCTCTCATCCATATTGTCTTCCTAATCAAACATGAAAAGCAATTATGATACAGAGATTAAAATCAAATCGCTTTATTATGTTGATGTGGTGAGACGTTACCGGCATTTAGAATTATTGTGAGAAGTGGAATATGATCCATTTCGATTTAAAGTTAAGATATCACGTTATGTGATTAGATTCTTACAGATTTAATTGGATTTAAACAGCTTGCAAAGAACAGGCAACCTTAATATAATCATGTTCTTATACGAAAAACCTAAGAGATTTTCACATTAAAAATCGAATAAATATTATATTGCTTCTAATCGCCAGATTTTGATCATGAAATGTTATTTGAACCATGGAAATTGTCTGGAAACATAAAAAATTTTTGGGAATAGTAGGAATTTTAGAATTAAGAAAGATAATCGGATAAATTGATAGAAATTTTGGAAGCTTTCATGAAGTTTTAGAGGAATATTTTTCAAAAAGTACAGAAAGACATAGAATTTTTTAAAAAACCATGAAAATGATCAAAAAGTGTGAAACTTTTAAAACTTTTATGAATTTTTTATAACACAATATAAACTTTCAGATAAGGTCCAGGATAATTTAATAAAAAATTACAAAAAATCGTTAACATTTTAACTGTTTTTGAGATGGCATAATATAATAAGAATTCCACATTCGTAATTTCATTTTATTTAACCAGTAATTCAATTCGGACTGCAGAAATCTTCAATTTTTTAATATTGTGACAAGATTTCAAATATAAATAAACGAGGCGCCTCGTATAAATAAATTAAATAAATAAATTCTGTAAAATCTACTGATTTTAAAACAAGTCCCAACAGACAAGTTAAACTTGTTCCCAGATCATGCGAAATCTTCAGCAAACTAGTGTAGTCTCTCACACTTTGAACTGCAATAATCACTTTATCTCAGATCTTACGATGAGCCATATCGAAATTTTAATTGAAACTGGAAGTTGAAGCCTCCCACTAGCCAATATCTCATGTGAAGCTATTTGTTAGCGCAATGGAGCACTCTCCGAGGTCACCTTTCTCACCTGAACTGAAAGATATTGTGCAATCCATGTGAGAAATGCGATCTTGAGATGAGGATAGAAAGAGTTTTGTCGAGAATTTCGTGGGACGACACACTTTTGTTAGGAAAGAAAAATCATAAGAGTCTCAACTCATGTCAGTGATGATGGCTAAGAGGTACGTGAAACCGTGAACTTTATTTTTAAATTGCCCATCGTGATTCCAGTTGAACTTTGTGGCACACACACCCAATAATTTATTAAATTTGAATCAAATCTCTCTCTCGTAGAGGCTCTAATAGACTTCGCAATTCATGATTTTTATACCTGAGAATCTCATGTGGGATATTTAATAGTGAAGGTGTAGAAAATGTTAGATATTATCCATTATTTCTTTCCTACATCCATTTCTACTTCGTAGAAATTCTTCACATATTTTTAGGAGAGGAATTTCTGAACACATGTCGCTGACTCTGTGTGATAAATGCATCGAAAAATTGCATTTGAAATTGATATTGCATAAAAGACTAAACAATGAGCGGGAGGACTGGGGGAGGGCGGATTGGCTAAAATGTGGGTGTCTTCCCAGGTGAGAATTCACAACTTGTGTGTCGCTATTTTGATATTTTATCTCTATGCGATAATCGTGTCTCGTGATCAATGAAGTTTATTTGTCACACATTAATCATTCATTTTCGATATGCAGAATTATTCTCATGTTGAGTGAAAGAGCGATCGTGAAAGACACGACTTCGATGATCCAGAAATTTGATGGCAAAGTGAGAAAGAATTTGCAATCAATAAATTCCCAATCATGAGAACGACATTTCTGTCTTTTGCAATTTCACAACGCGATGAACATTCTCTACACCCAAAAATAACCTTGCTGGTCAAACGATCACTCCTTTTGGGTCAAACTATCCCCTCTAGATAGAATTCACATTGTGCACACACTGAATTATAAAATTAATGGAAGACGATAAATCCATTTGGGCACGACAAGGAAATTTCAAATGTGAAAAGGGCGTGATTCTATCTTCCGCGTGTGTATTTAGCAATAAATCTCCAATAGTTTCAATTACAAGATAACGAAGCTCCGTATCGGTGGGTGACGGGTGAATTGTGCAGTAATTAAAGATTAAAAATCACAAATAGTATTTTAATTAAAATCACCAGGATCTTCCGAGAGCAACACCTTCACAGACAATTCCCCATTTTGCTCTGTCTGAGACAGACCTTTCGCCTATATTTCATTGCTTCAACTTATAACCATCCCAAAATGGACTGCATAATCTCTTCTAAAGGAATCACATGTGAAAGAACAAATTTTAGTTCCGTGAGTAATTTAGATTATTCACCCAGAAATATGTGGCTCATCTCATGGCAAACACGAAAATCCAAATTACACAACAATCTTACAAACAACGACTTATGTAATACAATCGTGTAATATGGATTGATAAAATGGTCAATTAAATGGAGCTCAATAAAAACTCCTTCATGATTTGATGTCTGAAAATATGATTATTCTTCATTTCAGGATTTTCCAATGAGAGGCGTGTGAGACAATTTCTCATAATATTATTATAATGATTATGCAGATTATTCATAAGGCTGGGAAATTCATCTGCCAGTGCAAGAAAATCTCATGATATTTATGGATTTTAATAACAATTTAATATGCATTTTAATTAGTGCGTCTTCTATTTTCTGCTCTTGGGCATCCTGTTTGGAAAATGTTTTTGTGAAAATTAAATTGTCACGCTTTGTAATTATGTAGCATGGAAAGCGTCAATTAAAAAGCCAAGAGGGTATTATTATGGGTAAAAGCATGTACACCACTTCAAGTATATCTACATTTTGCATAAAAGCTCCCGAAAACTTCTATACCTATATATTTAAATAAAGTTTTACAAAATTGTAGAATGTAACGAAAAGTTTTGAATAATTGATCTTCTACTCTTCTAGAAGCGCTAAGCAAATTGGTGAATCCTCCAAGTCATTATTATTATTATATTTTTTTAAGAGCTTTAAGAATATTTTTAAAAGCTCTTTTTACAACAATTTTAAATACTCCTTTCGGAAGTTTTAATGTAACTAGGTTTAATCGAAAGCTTAGGAAATTCTCGATGTGTTTCACTTTATGAGAGCATCCTGACATTACCACAAGTGGCGCTACAGTCGATTGAATTTTGACTTTGCTAAAAATTGCAATTTCAGCGGTGGTAGTGAACCGATTTTGAAAATATTTTTTTAATCGAAAGCTAATAAAATCCTCTTTATTATCCAAAGAGTTTTTTCAAAAGTTTTTTTAAGACCTCTACCAAATTTTCAAAATATCAGTAATCTTTGCAGGTTTTTATTTATTAAATCTTAACTTTATTCAAGAGCTTTAAGCTTGTGAATTTATAAAATGTTTGAAAGTTCAGAAAGCTCTCAAAGTTCCTACGAGTTAATACATATATTCTCACACACTTTCATTTAAAAGTACATCACATCTGATTATAATATCTCCCCCTTGTTAAAAGCATATTCATACAGTGACTAACCCTTGGATTTTAATTGTTCTATGCATCGATTAATTAAACTTTCATGTTTGTGCGGCACGTAGAAGCACTAAAATAGCTAAACATCTTGTTTTATGCATAAAATATTAATTTACGATATATATCTACAATATATTGTGTCACTTACGATGATAATTTATCCGTTTAAGAAAATTTCATCAATTACTTAAAACTGTCATTTATGTCAAATATTTTAAAATACCTTTAATACCCTGTCAGGAACAAATAAAGTTATAAGGTTTCATGTTCTCTTAACGTAAAATATGCAAGCTATGCAAGTAACTTTTAAGCAATTCATGGCTTTCGATAGAATAAAGGTGAATATTTATAATGGAAACAATTTGTTACTGAATCCCTCTTCATTTTGCGGCAGCAGAAGTGCCTGTATTGGGTGAATATTGCTCAATAGAGCTATAAAGAGACCACAAAATGATGCGTGAAGAATCTCGGATTATACACAGCAAAATAATTATATTATTCAGGCACTCCCATATAAATTCAATTGCTTTTTGAGATCATCTGTCGCTGCTAATTTGATCGTGGCACATGGATTTGTTAAGTTAGATTAGTCTCGTGGTGTCAAACTATAGTACAAATGAGGATTTATCGTCTTAATTTGTAAGTTCCCACACATAATCTTCCATGCAGCTGTAATGCTGCGGAACAATTAATTTAACGCTCCTCCATGTCTTGTACGACAACTCATTGAATCAACAGATGAATCGATGGTGCGATCTTCAATGCTCAATTTGCAATTGTGATTTACAGCATTATTGCCATCGCTCAGTTATGCCACTTGGAAAACTTACTAAAAGAATTCCTATATTATTAGGAGGAACGAAAATTCAATGTTATCTCAACACGTTTATCTCATATTTTTCTCAATGGCAAGAGATGATCATCAACGGTGAGACTCTCACTATTACTATCAATCAAAACGAATTCACTTACTGTTTGGAGGCGTTAATAGAGGTAGATATTGACCATATTTATTGGATATCATCGGACTATCATCAATGGCAGCTCTTGAGCACGTATAATAAATTATTGGAAATTGAACGTACTAATATTGGGATCGTTTGGAAAACAATATAATTAAGATGGGTGAGGGAGAATTATTTGAGAAACATTGTGAAGAGTAAGGGCATTTGATGAATGGTGAAAAGGCGGAGGTTTCGCGGAAAATGTGCAATTCAGCAGTGGGTCAAGCATCCTCAATTATTCAGAGTCTGCACGGTTTCTTGGATTTTTCTCCCTCTCTGAAGAGCTTTTTTTATTTATAAAAAACATCCAAAGGAAAAATTCCCCTAAATTAAGTATATTTGTACAAGTCAAAGGGATAAATTGCTTGGACAAAAAAACACTTGATATAAATTTCCTGGCAATTTCCATTTAGAATTTCCAAAGATCACCATGCAAAAAGCACTTGACTTGAATGCAACGCACCTTGCGGGAGACACGAGATTGAAATGTGCGATAGTGGAGCAAAAGAAATCAAAATATTGCGAGCACATGAAATTCCTCAGTGTCATGAGAATGCAAAACGAGGAGCGTCTTCATGGGATTTAGTGTGAATTGGAATGGAGGTGAATGCCATAGACAATTAATAATACCATTTTCGCAGAAATATTGTAACATTTTTACACAACAATTAATCTACCACTTTGTCTAAGGTCACACCACGACTTTCGATGGCAGCAGAATGAGAATTCCAGCACATGCAAGTGTCTCCGCACGAGACAATCTCGTGGGGTCTTCCTCACGCCATCAGAGTTGCAAGAAGTATTCACTAGAAATTTCCAAGAAGTTAGAAGGAGGATGAATTTTAAGATTTATTAAGCAAGGAACCCATCGCTGTTGATGATAAAATTTCAATTACTAAAGTGTTCCAACGGATAACAATTTTTAAAAGTTCTTTAAAAATTTCAAAATTTTTGTAATTTTTGAAATTCTTTCTGTAAGAAGTCTTTTAAATGAATTGCTAAAGCTCAAAGAGTGCTGAATATCTACTGACAGTTCACAGAATTTTCCAGAATTTAAATTTAAAGATAAATTGATATCGCAAAGCTTCAAAAAATGTCTATAAAAATTCCAAAATTTGCAAAGATTGGCAAAAGATTGGCAAAGAAACGCCTCGTTCATTCTATATTTCCTAAATATTGAAACTGATCAACCAATAAGCTTAAAATTTGAATCAAAATTATTACTCTCATTACTGATTCTCTAATCTTTATCATATCTATCTTATGGCTCTGTTAGGTTCTCATCAACTCTACCCTGAATTTTGGCGGGAGAATGATGCTATGGGCATGGTGAAAAAATTGCGAAAAATCATCTGTTTCACTCTCTAGCAATAGAACCCATCCCATATTGATATTTTTTCTTTCATCTCCTCACCAACATATTGCCTTGGTGATCCACACACTGTCTACGCCGTAGCACACACCTCCCTGCATTGTGATTAGTGAAGCGATCGCAGGTGAACTCACTATAAATATGCCTGGCAGAGAAATGACGATTGATAGTTGCATATATCGACTCTACAGTGAAGATCGAAAGTTCTATCGTACATTCTTGTGATTTATTGGATTATGCCCTTCGTGCTTGCAAAAATGAATTTCATGGTAAAAGAAATTGAAATTAGGGGATGTGCTGTAGGGGTTGATCTTCATTAGGTGGTGGTTAATCTCGTTATCTCTTTGGATTAGTGTGGCCTTTCGGCAGTGATGTTGCTCAGTGTGGTGGCTGCAGTTCCTCAGCAGGGTGGATACAATTACAGGAATCAGTACAACCAGCAACTCTCCGTGCAGCCTCTCGGGAATCCAGGGCAGCAGCAGCAATTCAGCCAGCAACAGGTTTGTGAAGATCGCGTGGGAGTTACTCGGTGGCATTATCGCATTTCTCGGGTATGTCTTGTAGGGCTTTTCTCAGTCACGCAACAATGTACCAATCACTTCATACACCAACGAAGTGGGTCACGATGGCTCCTTCACGTACTCCTACACCACAGGAGATGGTCAAGGAGCTCAGGCGCAGGGATACCTCAAGAATGCTGGCAGCAAGGATCTCGAGGCTCAAGTCGTGCAAGGCTCATACTCCTATACAGCTCCTGATGGAACTCCCATCTCAGTTAAATGGTTTGCCGATGAGAATGGATTCCGGGCGGAGGGACTCCACCTGCCAACACCACCTCCAATCCCCGAGGCGATAGCCAAGTCTCTGCAGTTCATTGCCCGTGCACAGAATTTGCCGCAGAGTGGCTACAATCAGTACCAGAACGATCAAGGTTTCAATAAATACGGCTGATGAGGCAATCATCGCGAATTGGGTCACAATTCATCCACTTCTTTGACTTCCATGAAACCCAGCAAGAGACGGTGAGTGTTTTTCCACCTAGCCTAGCGCATAATTGAGATTCCTCCGGAGAGAGAAGACATTCATCTCGGGCCACCAGCATTATGCAAATCGATAGTGATCATCTCACTTGAATACAATAGTGACTTTATGGTTTCCTCTCTGATCTCCTATATGGAGCTCCATTGATGAGTCTATTAAAACATCATCTATTGGTGCTTTTTGCTCCGAGATAATTTTCGTAACGCCGAGAAGGTCACGCTATTGTTTGAAATTTCTTCTCCCTTTTTTCACCCGCATGTCTTTTTCTCTCTGCAGGATTTTTTTCTCCAACAATGTAAATAGGCATCTCTCTTTGGATATTTCCTCATTCATCAGACACCCAGTCAAGTGAAATACCAACCAGACAAAATTCCTCCGAAGAACCCACCCTCTGGGATCTTGTGTAATAGATGTAATCTTGCTATGTAAAATATTTCCTCCTACCGTAGATCTTATTTAATTCAAATGCCCATGTAAATGTTGAGATAATAAACAACAAAGGACTCTTTATCAAGGCATTTTACTCTCCTCAAAGAGTTTGATCTCTTAACACAAAAACCATATATCGCCTAAAGGTAGACAGAGTATATCGTTCGCGATCGTGAGTGATCTTATGCATTTTGAAGCTCATCAATTCACCAACATTTCAATTGAATGGCAAGACGATTTCTTTCATTCGGCGCCTCAGAATGAGTGTCATCACTGAAGAAATTAATAAATTATACGTTTTATTTCACAAAAGCGGTAGCGATCTCTTTCATTTGATCAATATGTGAGCATAAATATAATTGAATTGACTCAATAATAGTAATTGACACTCGTACGCATTAATTTGTGCAAGTGATACACAAACCACAGGACTGGCTCTATTAATTTGACTCTTGCATAACTCGATGATCGCGATCCGGGATCGTGCCCAAAAAATTAATTGATAATGAGCTTGAGAAAAGAGGAGTGCACGAAAAATGATCAATTATTCAATAAGTTTGCGCAAGATGTGGAGGCGCAAAGTGAGAACTGATCCGTAATACTTTTTCCTCCCGATATTTCCCTCCTTTTGGAGATGTTTGGGGGGGGGGATATGTTTCTCAAGAAATCACGGATATTGGTATCGATTGGAAGTGGTTTCTATTGCTAATACTGTTTTAATTTTAAATTTATGCGTGGTTCGGTAAAGGAATATAAAAAGAAATGTATAAGGACCCTCCTATGTCACTCATTATCTGTTTAAGGATCAACAAAAAAAATCCTCTAAAATTTTAAAATCCTATCAAAATCTTTAAAATCACTTGAAATATAATATTTTCACTTAGGTAGCACTGCAAATAAAGGACTTGTTCCGTAGGATTCTCACAGGATTTTCCATGGATATGTCCTCCATTAGCATACCTATACAGCCATCAAGAATTTCCGTTACAGCACGAATTTGAATTATATTAAACGTTTTGAAACATTAGATTTTAAATTTATGTAACTTTTTTTCCATAAAAAAATCATTACGCATAATTCCAATTTTTAATTTTCAAAAGAAATCAGAAGAATCACAACCACAATGAATCAACTTAGTGTAATTTGCATTTAGGTTCTTCTCCCAGACTTATATAGACACCATTTGACACCAAAGGTCAGGAAGAGTGATTTCCAAACTGTATGCTCGTGCTTTTGTTTAAATACACCCAATTCAGCTGTATTTGTTGTTTCTTCTTTTCATCTGCAAGTGCTTCGGCAAATAGAAGATTCTGTATTGCGATTGCGTGAGCTGATAATTCGGTGGGAAGTGGGGTATGCTTAAATATCTCTTACTGCTTCACAAACTTTTTTCATCACTTTATTTAACTCACTATTTTAATGTATTAGGTATATAATAATAAATTTTAATTCTGCTGCTGATGTTTCCAACGGTTTTCACTGTACAGGACCAAGTGTTGGATATCAAGGATTGACAGAGCCCATGTCTTTGGCAACCACTTGAACATGATGGTAGAGATAATGCTCAGGAGAACGACAAAGACAATAGTGCTATGCCAGAAGCTCTCTTGATTGGGAAATCGGGAACACTTCACTGTGGCGATAGTGATCAGGTGTGAGGCAACTTCAGCTATGTATCCTCCAGCTAGGCTCAATTCAGTACACTTGAGATCTGCCACTTCCATAATTGAACAATCTGAAATGAAGTAGGATAGTCCTAGGTGGAAATAAAACAGGATTATTGGGAGGGAGTAGAGACCGAAGAGGTACACTGATGTGAGCTTGAAGATCATAATGATTAGGCTACAGAGGCTCACACAGACCGCTGAAACTATGTAGATACTCTTCATGTTCAACTTCAGGGAGATGAAGATTCCAGCAATAGCTCCCGCGAGGATCAGATAGTGCATCGTGAAGTAAGATCGTGCCCTAAAGAAATCCTTTGAGAATACGATGAAGAATTTCACAAAAATTGCATGGTACGTCATGTAGTTTTTGATTTTGGAGAAGATCATGAGCAATGTGAGAGAGGTCTGTCGTCTCTTGTTGGGCTCTCTCATCCGGGAATCCTCCTGAAGAGCTGTATTACCATCAGGTCTTGGAATAGGCGAGAATTCCAGTGCGGACTGAAATAAGTCTCCCTTGTCATTAGCTGCATTCAACTCCTCGTCTCGACACATCTTGTAGTCGAAGAGTCCTCCAGCGTGAAGAATCTCATTGATCAGGAGCAGCATAATGGCTAGTGTTGCGGGACCAAGGATTATTGGACGAACTTTTCTAAAGATCCCCTCCAGATCTGAAGATATGAGCTCAACTCCATGAGCTGTGGACACAATTCCAATAAGGTAAACTATGTGACAAAGGCCTAACTTGAATATCCGGAATTCATTGCTCGCGACACGGAAGTGCATGTAGGAGAGGCCAGTGATGTAGATGATTCCGTGACCAACTCCACCGAAGTAGAGTCCTTTGAGGCTTTCTGGGAAAGTCACCAGATGTAACGGAAAAATCAACAATTGCTTAAAGTTTAAACACTTACCAAAGTATTCAAAGGCAAAGTAGACTCCATTAACGATGAAGAAGATATCACCAACACCCAAGATGTAGAAATGGACGAATCTTACTTTCTTGTTGAAGATCTTGAAGCTGAAGAAAATTACTGCTACTCCCAGACATGCAATTATTCCCAGGATCTGAGGCAAAAACTGATTGATTCCAAACAGCTGGGATGGGAGGTAAATGACCAGAGCTTGCCAAACACCGCACTGGTAGAAGTGCATAAGAACTGCAAAGTATATTGTTCTAAATTCTATATTTTAGAGGAAATAAATTAAAACTCACCAATAAGTTCTGGAATGAACTCTCTGAATCCCATTTTCCGATTCTTTGTCTACTCTTTAGCTTTTTGTTATGCAAATGAAGAGCTCTCGTGAGTTTTGGACAGATTTTTGCACATATCAGTAATGACATTTGATTTATCTAATCAGATAGATTGCTGGTGAGGGACTGCTTGATAAAACTGGTGATAAATCTAATTTTTACTAATGTCTATCAATAAAAAACATTGATATCGATATTATTTGTTTTCCTCACTGCAAGAGCACAAGTTTGGCGCCATTTTTCTCCAATAAAATCATTCGCCTCCCACATAACAGAACACCCTGTATTAATGGGAATAAAAGAAATTCACGCAGGTGACCCACATTTAAAAGATAGTGTGATATATGAGTGAGATAATTTCAACATAATTCTCAATAAAGGAGACAAAGTAATTTGTCATGTTATGTGTGATTTCTTTCCTTGTGCTCCATCGATATGAATCAATGACTTTGTGCCGACAGTGGACCAAACAGAGACAGCTGAAGACAAGGTAGGATGCTGAGAGGTAAATTGATTGGTGTCATGATGAGGCTCTCTGGCAGAAAAAAAGTGAAATAATTTATGGCCAAGTGCATAAGAAATCCATTTTGCCAATGATTGTAATCACCTGGGTTATTAAAAGTATGTGACGCGATGTACGAGGCAGATGATCTAGATTTGACTTGGAAAATGCATCAAGAATCCAATGGAGACGCACGACGACAAATACGGGGAGTTTTGCCTTGAAAAATCTGCAATATTCTGCTGAAATTAGATTGGCAAAAAGGCAAAGTGCACATCATGATGCCACTTGCTGTGCATCGATGGGAATTTGGAGTGGCTTCACGCTAACTGGCAGGTGCAAAAGTGAATTAGAGTTAGGAAAAAAGAAGATTGTCGCAGCATCAATGCGGACTCTACGGCAGCCCATTAGAGCCAGTGACAATTTTATCAATCATTTATTATTCTATGCATCGTGAAATAAATAATCAATTTCCTTTCTTTATTTCTCATTCCTGCACCGCGATTGCATAAATTTCGCGTTCACACAAGAGAGATGGAAAATCATTGGGATTCATGCTCGTGATGAGGCAATTCAGCCGTCATACTATGTAATTTTCTGCAAGTTTAAGGTGTGATTGAGAAATCAAATTTCTTTCTTCCCTAATAATTAATTCTTTTTTTTATTTCTTTCTTATAATATATTAAGTCGTCAAAGAGAAATGTCCAACAAAGTGATTATTGATCCATTAGATGTGAGTTTCTTAAGAAGAAAGGTATTTTCCCAAGATTTTTTTTTACAAAACTGACCCTCAACCTTTTCACAGCTTGTATTTGACTCTCAATTATAATAGTTTTATGCAAAAAATAATGCTACTTTCCTTTTTCGGCACACGTCAGCGTGATCAAAATAATTATCTAATTAATTGCGATAAATTTCATAACAGGCGAATTAAGTGGGTCTATAAATTTAGAAGGATCCCTTCTCCAGGTCGAGCATTTCATGAGGTGGTGTACATATTAAAATTTGCTCTAAATTTTATTAAAAAAAATCAAGATTCATGCCAAGTAATTGCGCCTTTTATAACGAGAGCTTTCAAGAACACAAAGCACATCACACTAAAACCTGAAACACGTTGATGGATCATTTTCAGAGTTAAAGGTCAACCCGGTCTAGCTTAACCAGAACACAAATATGGATTGATATTGATTGTAACTGGGGTCAATCGAAAAGTCCCAAGCAATTAGTTGTGATTTTTCGATTGACTTTAACAAATCGTGAGGTTCAAAAGAACAATTTCTGGGCAAAGAAATTTAAAAATTTTCATTTAAACTTTTTTATATTTAAGGGCTCTTGACTTCGAAGGGAAATTTTGAATCAATTACTATTGGAGTTTAATTACCTGTTGCCAAAAAATTGTATGATTGTACAATTCTTGTGAAAATGCTGCACCTCGTGTTCCCCACGAGAACTCTATACGAAAAGTGAGATATTAGTAAAAGTGCGCCTGAACCTCCCGTCGTCAGCATCTAACGTCTTCTGACCCAGTAAAGAGATGCGGTGAAAGAGATGAGATAATAACCTCTGTGTCCACTTGCTGATCGTGTCCAGTAATTACCCATGAGATGATTCGATGATGAAATATCATGACCACCATTTCTGATCATCTATTAATTAAAGCTTAACATGTAAAGTATTCCAATTAGCCAGATCCCTGCGTGATTTTCTCGGTCTGCAAAATTCCTCTAGGGTGAATCTTCATTGCGAATGGAAATTGATCTTGACGATGATAAATTCCATATTGAGAGTGGTGACATGCGGTGATAAATCGAGTTCAAGGGATTCACTCTCAATTGCACCACCGCAACCTCTTCTATGTGCTTAATTGATACAAAAGTCTTGTTTGACGCGCGCAGAGTGAAAAAGCCCATGTTGTGAGGCAACTCAAAATTCCGATCCGATGCTCATCACTCTTTCCTTCGCCACTTTGGAGGCATGTGATCGGGCGAAGAAACACTCAAAGGGGATCGCCTAGAGACTCATAATTGATAATTTGTACTGATGTATCCCCCCATTACATAATCACCCCCGCGGAATTAATACAAATAGCATCGTAAAAAAGACACGTGAGAGTGAAAACTTGTTACAATCTAATAAATGGACCTGCGGACCATCTCGATGGTGTGATGATTATTCCAAGTGCCTCGTGGGAATAGTCGTTTGTCATCTCACAAAGAGACTTCAATGCAATTGAGACAGAACTGCAAGATGACATTAAAATCAATCGGCAAATGTGCAACAACTCACTTCATCTGAAATGAGATATTTATAGAGAAACTTGACCTATATTCTAGAAAGCTCATTTACTCATGATTCGATTAAATTGTATATTGATTGATCATTTAACAATGCATCCGTAATTGAACTTTTACTGTGAATTTTGTGACTTCCACGAAATTCCTAAATTCCAATTATAAGTCACTAAAGAGGTGGATATTTTCCGCGTGCCTCTCGCGAGAGTTTTATGTCATTGTCAGCAAAATTCCAGCAACAAGAATTAATAAATCTAACGAGAGATTGGCATGATGAAACACTTTCAGTATTTCTCATCCTTGAAGAGGCGCCCAATGATCGCCATTAGTGCGTAAGTTCTAGTTTATTGTAAATTGCATGCGCGTGATCACTTTCAAATTAAGCTCAGGTGACATCCACTAACATATGGGACCACTTAAGAAGTCTCTCCTGATTGCACAGTTGCGCAGGATGATGTGCAAATTTGCAATTATGACTCTATTAATCCATTTCGTTGATGTTGAAGTGGACAAGTAAAATTTTTGCCCGATGCGAATGGAATTTCATTTAGATGCCCCACCAACAAAGCTCTGGCGAGTGTGAATTCCTGGCAAGATACGCCGAGGCAGCTTTTACAAAGTGGCGGGAAAAGAAAAAAGAAGATCTCGTCTCATCGCAATACCCCGTAGCATCTGAATCAATTCATTGGCAATTGTGTTCCAATATGTCGATCCGCATACACAATTTTCGTGGTAAACTATATAAAGGGGTTCTCGTGTCTTCGAGTGCCATCAGTGCATCTTGTGATTTCGACCTGTTCAATTAAAAAGCTCGCTCCAACCAGAGCTTTCGTGAATTCACAACACTTGTTGCTCTGCTTCTTTGTGCCTCTTTTGTCGTTATTATTCAAAGTGACACCATGAAAGTGGTAAGTGATGGTGAGGGTTGTGCAATATTTTCATCACTTTCTTGGACAAATCAATATTCTCCATGCGGGTGATAAGAAACGTGATGATACATTTTGCGCAATTTAAGGAAATAATTTACAATTGCACGGAGATTACAATTTCATCGGTTATTTCACCTGCTTAACGTCTTTCTTGTGGGAGACAAAGAAAAAGGGTTTATTCTTCATGGGAGAATGTGCAAGAAGTGAGACATCTCATGCAAATCAATTTTTTGATATGGCACAAATCACAGACTTTTATGCAATAGTCCCACCATGAGTCATATGCCATCCCAGCATAAAGATAATTTTTCAAGAAGAACATAGAAAGACATAAAGGCAGTAAAAAGTGAGGCATAAGAGACAATGTATAACAATGGAATCGTCGTGACAACTCCCTGTGGAGTGATTTTCTCTTGAAGATGATCGTGCACTGGTTGTGGTGTTATTTCTCTTGGCGGGATTTCTTGATACCGCAGTGAGACTTGTTCTATCACCTGTTAACACACGATGGCCCCTTGTAAGTGCAACCTTAAATGGGATAGTATTGCACATAGTTAAATTACAAAATGATTCACAAGTAGAAACGCCGATGCTTGTCTTTTGCAATTGATCTTCTTTTCATTGTGGACCAAAGTGTATAATATGCTCCTGGAATTCTAAAATGCAAAGTGGCTTCTGAGAAACTAGATCACCTGCTTTTTTTCGCCTCCCCTCGAGCTGATCTTCAATCCTTGGTCGCGATTGCTCAATTCAGCGTGACTGGTGAATCCAGTGAATTGTCATTACAATTATACACCTTTTATGTGATCATTTTCCCATATCAAATTCATGTACTCCATTCAAACTGTCACCTCTTGCTCGATACAAAGCGACAAGATCGCAACAAAGTTGCATTTTCAGCGTGATCATAAATACGTTATGGATTGTTTTTTGGCGGAACCGCAGACTGTGAAATTGATTTCATTAACATCTCTTTAAGTTGACGAAATGATCAAGTTTTAACTTCTGTAATTCATTTAGAAAACCATTTGATTTTCCAAATGCATTGCGAAAAAATCAGAATTTGTGATTCAACAGATAAAGATCACGTTAAGAAGGAGCTATAAATTGAAATTCAAGTGCCTCATTATGATTCCAAGTGAGATTTATGTAACAAATTGGATTATTTTTCCAACATTTTAACAAAACACCTTAAGAGGAACCGATAAGAATTCCCATTTGGGATTGAGATATTTCATTTCAAAATCTAACGAAATGATCTTTTGCTCTCATTTCCATCCAGTTTATCTTTGCTACTTTGCTGACAGTTTGTGCATGTGCAAGACTGGACAACACTTACCTGCCACCTCCTGGAGCCTCTCAATCAGGCGGAGGTCCTGGTCTATCAGCTCCAGGTTTCGGAGCCAGTCGACCAGGTGGGCATGGAGGTGGTGGAGCTCCTGGTCCTAGACCAGGACCTTCCGGTGGAAGACCCAGCGGTGGTGGATTTGGCGGTTCTGCATCTGGTGGAGCTCCCAGTGGCCCCCAAGAACCTCCCATTGCCATTATCTCGTATGAGAACGAGAACAACGGCGACGGCTCATACAGATACAGTTATGAGACAGCGAACGGCATTAAGGTCGAAGAGGAGGGAGAAATTAAGAATAAGGGCACAGAAAATGAGGTCCTCAGTGTTAGAGGATCCTACTCATATACAGCTCCCGATGGAACACCCATCACAGTCACATACATTGCGGATGAGAATGGCTTCCAGCCTCAAGGTGATCACTTGCCCACTCCTCCGCCAGCTCCACAAGGATCAGGTAAGTCATGTAAATATACGAGATGCAGCGAGACGGATCGTCTGTTGCAGAAAAGTTACTTTTACGATGCACCACAAGAGATTGTATCGCGATGCATTAACATAGAGTTGTAACATAAAACACGCAAGAGCATTTGCTAAAAGACTTAAAACCCGATTCTGTGATTAGTGTTTTCAGTATTTTATTAATTTTCCACTCACCTTTCAATGTCTGCTGAAATGATTTTATGCTAAAGTGCGAATTCAGAGCAAGTTAATACCATAAAGTGAATATTAAATTTATTAAAATTACCTCATTTGAGCCTTTGATTGCATTTAACTTTATGTCATGTGTATTAAAAAGTTTAAAAGGTGGTAATAATATTTTTTATACAATAATATTTTTCAATAAAATATTAATTATTTCATATAAAAAAGTTTTCCCATACATTTTAGAGTGTGTGGGACAAGTAATGAAATGACTGTTAAATTTATCAATTAATGCGCTGGAACATGTTTGTCAGCAGATAATAAAACGAATTTATGAACTTCAATTATAGAAATTTATGCAACAAATATCTATAGTGAGAATTATGTTGTGGATATTGAAACGTAATTTTATTAATCTTCCCCTTCTATGCAAATCAGCACCAGTTGGAGGTGGTGGATATCCAAGTGGACCAGCCGGTGGACAAGGTTACCCGAGTGGTGGTGGTGGAGGATATCCATCCGGAGGAGCTCCTCAGAGACCGAGCAATCAGTACATTCCACCTTCAAACCAACCCTCAAGACCCCCAGGAAATGGCGCCTTCAGTCCACAGGGTGGCTACAGATACTAAATACCGGATTTCCAGACCATAGACACATGCAGAAATGACCTTCTTATATGTCATTCCGTGATTCAACACTTTTGATTGATGAAATTATCAAAGCAGAACTTACTGTATTTTGCTACAATCTATACCAACACTGACCAGTAAATGTGGTACAATTGCATCATTAATTTATGTCATATTCAATAACATTGATTTATTGTAAAAATTATTATATTTAATAAATACATTAACGAGATAAATTGATTACTTAATATGGATTATATATAAATTGAGTGGGGACGCCTGGTACGATGGAGACGCCGGGTAATATCACATCATATATGAAGATACGCCTTAATGTAGGCAAATGAGTAGAATCTTAAGTTAAGAGAATGTACTGTGTTTTAAGTGATCAAGTTCAAATTAACTTTTTCGGTCAATGAAATGAGTTTATGAGTTTATTTCGTGTTTAAAAAAATTCTATTTGATCAATTGATTTTATTCAAATGTTCATTGTTTTATTTATCGATTGAGGACAAAGAAGAAAATCAATCCAATTTATGGACTTCTTCTGCAAACTTTGCAGACTCTTTCAAATAAACTTGGTGTCTTAATCGGATTTAATAAAACTTTATTTTGCCCAAATTAAGAACATGTATGGAAAATACAGAGCATCTAACATTTCCTTAATTGGATCTGGTAAATCCAATTCTTCAATAAGGACTGCTTTACTTTGAGGTTTCGCTACAAGGAATTTGTCAAATTAATCTTATACCATAAATACTTTTAACATTTGTTACACTCACCAATTACTTCAGAGAGAAATGAAAGCAAAAGCGCGATTATTAATTTCAACATGATGATTATTAATGGAGAAAAATGGTGCAAATTCATCTTTTTATACGAGAAATGAAACATGTTTAGATAAGGAGTTACATTTAAGATCACCTTGAGGGAAAAAATGATCTCAATACGAAATAGGGGTCAATTGAACAAGTGTCTTCTTGCTATTATTTCAAATAAATTTAATTTCTAGTTTTTGCAATTTACCGTAGCAATAAATTTCGTAATTATTTAATTTCTGCTTAACAGTTTATCAGATCACTGCCACGAGCTGTGATCGTGAAGAAAATGCAAATATTGGATCAGTCATTGTCTCTTTGAACTGCTGGGAACATTCACATCGCCTTAAAGGTGATAAATTCGACAGACTTAAAGGGAACTGACAAAGCCAATTGATCATCTCAAATGTTTGTATTAAACATCTCGCGAGAGAGCCTTCTCGCGCTGTTGATGAAGATGATGAAAAAGTAAAGAAAATAAACTTTATGACGCATTCAGTGTGTTCGCAAAGTCGAAGCGAACCGAAAGTATGAGATATTAGACAAGGCATTGATGACTAGGTGATTCACTTTCAATCGGACAGTGAGAAAATGTGCAGAGATCAAGTGGATTTTGGATCTTGAGTGAATTTTCTGAAGAAGATGCCAAACAAATGTGATGAAATTGCTAAATGTATAAATAATTTGCTGAAACAAAGATTGCAAATTGAATTTCGACACGCAGTGTGTCTTCAGTCGCCCGCCGGCTTTATTGTGCCTTCTTCCTCTCGCCGCCCAAATGCACCAATAATCCAAAACAAAGTCTGCGTGCAATCTCGCGAGATTTGATACCATTCATCATGCCATTGTCAATGGTGAGTCTTTTCAGCCCAAGAGAATGGACAATTGGCAAATTGAAGAGATCTCCCCAAAATAATGGTGCTCTTTCTGTAACGCACACGCTATTGATGGAGGGATATTTGCATTGAAATCTATCCAAATAGAAGAACATGTGATTGAATAAAGTCAAATTATTGTGAATCATGTTGTAATATCGAAAGTATTTTTTTCTCATCGCATTTATTAAATGTCTGTTTGGCGTTTTTTCTACCTCTTCTCTATGTCACTTCTTGCATTCATGCGGCGAAGAAACGAGAAGAAAAGTGGCATAGAGCTCAAAAGTCATGCCCCAGAGTTGAAATTTGATGTTTCCAGCAATTAAATGTGCCTTCAATTTCCTTTTTTTCGCCTCCTCATCGTCAGACAAATACGTCTATTTACCACGGAGGAATTTGTTGGCCATTCAGTCATATAAAATACACTTCTTGATTGCGGCAATCGTATGCAAATTTACTCCTCAAATACAGCGGGTGAGACGAGGGGAGCCCATAATTGACAATATAATAAATGAAAAAAAAGATGAAAATGCTCGAGAGATGATTTCATGGGGGAGAAGAATTGCTAACCCGTGCCGGCGACAAATTAATTGAGGTGTCGTGGAATTTCTTGTTTTGTCTTCTGGTCGCCCCACCGAATCATTTGTACAGACATAATTGATGGCGAAAAACACGAAAACTGACTAGTTGCTAGCCACAATCCATTATGTGATGAAATCCTGCTTTTTTTTGGTATTAGAAAAAAAAAGATTTCTGCCTGATGTTATCGGTTAACTGAAAAACTCATTAAGTTGCCAAATTTTCCTCGCGGATATCCACTATAAATCGTCCTCGTCTAACATACATATAACGGCGCCAACGATCACTGACTTGTTATGCGGGTCCATATCTTAGGTTTTTCCCCGTCACCTAAAGATCACATTGCACTTACACGCGACTCGTACTGAGAGATTATTTTGTAATTAATAAATTTAGCATGTGAGATCTCGCGGGATTTTGACGTCAAAGTGCCTCGAGAGGAGGCGCAATTCTGTCCATGGATGGTCTGGCGAGCCACCAAGAAGTCAGAGCATTGCGAGTGAGAAGTTAATACAAAAACGATCACTAAATTATTAATAAATCACGGATCATCGTTGCAGACACAGATTCATGCGCTATTCATTCCAGAAATTGTGCAATTCGGTGACATTTACTTGGCTGAAGTTCTTCGCGGCTGGTTTTTTTTTCTTCTTATATTCACTCTCGTCAACATTTTCCACCACTTAGCGCAAATTTCACATATTCGATCTCTATGGCAAAATTGAATTTTCTTGCACGCAGAGCATAAAAGTGCTAATTAAGAGAAGATGCGCCATGGAGGAGCAAGAAAAGGCTATTATTTTACTTAACAATTTCCCAATACATTCCAATTAGTCTGCATTAACCTTGCAATGGTATAATTTCCCGCACTTATGATCCATCATTATCGACAATGGGCCCAAGTGATGATGAGAGCAGAAGATCAGTAATTTAATTGTTGGAGATCTTCACTCGTCATTTTTTATCACCACTCTCACCTTCCCGTCTCAATGGGCGGATTTATGGTAGCTCAAGTGACAAAAACTCATAGACGATGACTGAGGCTCTTCGCTGTGTGCTCGAACAACCATAAGAGAGATAAAAATTTTACCATAAACCAATAAAAGATTACATTATTACCCTTTCTTTTACGAGACGTGCGTGGCGAGCAGTGAGTTGTTTATCAATTTACCAATTTATATCTCCAAGCAACAAGACCATCATTGAGAGATTATTTTGCAAAACCCCTCTTTAAGGTTGCGAGACATTCTGATCCTCCTTAAAAGTCTCGGCAACATCTCCCACAACTGGATTCCTCCTCCTTTGCGGCTCTTGTGCAAATGATTTGTTAACGATGTGAAGCTCACGAAAAATATGAATAATTTGCTGATTGTACCTCTTATAAATGGCCAGTGTGTTGTCACTGCGGAGTGCGGCTGAAGTGCGCCGTGGAAAATCTTGTGCTGCACAAATGTGGCCAACGTTCATTCATCATTTTACCAGAGTTTACTACTAAGGCAAAGCATCTCATGGACCACGCCAAAATGTCAAATTCAACAAGACGATTTATTCTCCCCTCGCCACTTCAAAGCTCTTCCGAGCCACCCGACACATTATTTCACATATTTTGCTTGGATGTAATTAATAGATCTGAGCACACAGATTTCCCGCTGAAAAAAACCAGCCTCTTCAAACGCAATACTTTATAGGACTTCTCCAAGCGCTTAACAAGCCTCTCTGACTCTCACACTAACCATCAGTGAAACTGATAAGTTTCTGCAAAAGCAGCGCTTCTGGCCATTTGACGCATGTCGAAATTGAGATTCAGCATTTTATTTTCGTCACCAGCTTAAAACACCACCACGATGGACAGAGTCAAGGATGATGCTGAATTATATACAAGTTTAATATATATAATTTATTAATATGGAAAAGCATCTTTCTCATCAATATTTAATCGAAAGTGCCAGGCGTGATTGGAATGTCTTGGTGAATGACAAATCCTCATCAACGAAAAAACAACAGCGTCCTTCTCCACCTGAGTTGATTACAATGCCATAAAAGTTGCACATGATAAGATTGTGTGTCGATGGGACAATAAAATAAAATGTCATAAATATTTGCACGAATGAGCAAAATTTCACGCAATCATTTATAGATGCTTGATTGTACGATTTGATTGTTAGGTTGAGAAGAGGAATCGTGCAATATAAATAGGAAGAAACTTAACTAATTTTAATTGCATTGACGATGAATCTCTGTGTGGTCTTGGCAGTAAATCTTCAGGGAAAAAATATCCCACACATTAAGTAATAAACTCTAATAGTTTGAGGAGGAAATTTATTATAATCTATAAGTTTAGTTACTCTGTTAGCTCTGTTAACATTGCTGATCCCGTGTTAGTTCAAAAGACCAGATTACACTTGTTTATGGAAAACAAGCACTGGGTCATCCTAAAACTTTCCTATTATCCATTCATTACTGAACAACATCTCACGAAATAATGTCTTGAGGTCGCAGACTGATGCTATCGCCGATATTCAAATGTGACGATGAATTTAATTGATTCAAAGTGCATATCATTTGAATAACAATAGAACTTAACTAGCTGGTATAAGACAGTGAAATAATTTTCGATTAAAGTGCAAAAAATAAGATAAACTATAGTTAATTAGAATTTTCTTCCTCTCTTTGTGGCATTTTCTCTAATGCCTAAAAATTTTGCTGAGAAGACAGAGATAAAAGTTTCACGAACTGAAGGAGAGAGATAAAAAACGAATCAATAATTTATATAAATTGGGAAATTTATTTATAGAAAACAAGATGTTCAAGGATTTGTCGCAAAGATCACAAAATTCCACCGTTAGATGATGATTACTGAATTCTAATGTGATATTTCGTCATCCTGAGCTGCAGTTCCTCCTCGAATTATCTTTTTTGACAATGCGGTTAAATGCCAGATAAATTCACTTCTATATCTCATATTGTCTATTATTTTATTGTACAATTAGTAAATAATCCGCCTTCAATTTTAAATGTCACTTGCCACAACGACTTTTTGCCTCCGGCTACTTTTTGCCAACTGATCAGAGTCTCTTCGCTGAAAGTGTCCTTTGAAGATGACCAACAAGAGAGGAATAAAAAATTTGATTTGGAAATACAAATTGAAAAATCAATACAAAACAGTTTTTTTTTGGACTCTTGCAAATAAGTCTCCCCGTCTGGGTTATTTTTTTAGGGAGAGAGAAGATGGTCTCTGTCATATTTGAGTGATTAATTGGCTTTCACACGGTTATCGGTCAAAATTGATACTCGCACTGTGGAAAAAAAATAATTAGGAAACTCACTAAATGACGCTCTATTGGGAAAACCAGAAGGAACAAGAGCTTTGAAGCTCGTGATCAATGAACACTAAGGGAATTCTTTACCATTGATGACCTCAAAAGTGTGAGAAACTCATAATTAAATGCGTCTTGTTTGGTATGATCGCGTGTTGAGACTCCCTTATAAATGTACAAAAATTCCTTTTATCCCATTACATTCAAAAGTTCATTTTTAATCATGCAATGACCAAGCAGAAGGTGAGAAAGACAACAGAAGATGAACTTGAAGGCCTCTCTTCACCTAAGAATTGAATTGAAGATTTATCGGAAGAGATATCACGAAGGTGTTGTACATAATACAAGAAATTGTCATCAGTAATCAAAAATTCGCAGAGAGAAATAAATTGTAAGTAAAAAACAGTCAAATAAATATTATCTTTCAGTGTTGAGATGAATTTCTTTATAGGTTTTGTAGCTTTTGAAGATGCCAACAATTTTTTTTATTTTGTCTTCAGACTATCAAGCACAGTTCATATATCACTTTGGCTGCTTGACGAATTCTTATTGTGTTATATCTCGCCATGGAGGATGTTTAAAAGCGGCAGAAAAATTCAATCGATTACCATATTAAAGAGGTTCAACATGTCAATTTGAAGGAAAGTAATTTATTAATCGTCAATCATCAATTAATCTTGCAATCTGCTATCGCGCAATTTTAAACAATTTATATATTATAGTCTGACATTCATATTACCATTTAAGTGAATACGCTTATTTCTTGCAGTTGCTGGTGATAAAATCAAAAGAAACCTCATGGATCAACCAATATTCTGAATATTATTTTCAAGATCTCTTCGTTTTTGTTTCCAAAATCAAACATGAGGGCCAGTGTTAAGTTTATGACCACGAAGATAACTTTATGAGTATTTGGTATTTCTTTTGGCAAATTTGAAATTAAACCTATCATCTGGGCAGTGTTATGCAAAAAATACGCCAATTAAATTTAAATGCAAATCTCATGTGATGCCTGGCATTTACTAAATCCGGCCTTACTTCTAATATGTCTCTAAAATGATCATTTTGAGATATAAATTCTCGTTAATGTATGATAATTCCGCAATTAGTATTTCTCCGAAAATCTATCAATCTCTTTTCTCATAGATTCAAAAATCATTATGTCCAATTAACGAGAACTCCTCAAAGGTTTCACTACACAGCGATGAAAAAAAAGTTCCCACTTATCTCGTTTTTGGTCCAAAATTGGCCAAATTAGATCCTCGTAAAAGAGCGTCAATTGAAACATCTCGCATATCTTGTCTAATTCAAAATGTCGTGAAAAGTGATTTTGATGCAAGAAATGTTTGGCACTGAAGATTAAGAGACTTTCAAAAGAAGATCACTTTGGTAAAAAAAGTAAACAATAATTAACATAAAAAAGAAGGTGCATCAAAAAGTAAATTTATGCCAGACAATCCCATTGATCTGAAGAATTAATCTACCCACACGGGGAATGCATAAAAAGAAAATTTATCTCTTTGGCCGATACATGAGAAACTCATAAAAATATCATTTTTTATTCTCACATAATTTTGATACTGATCATTGCATCATTTTGCACACCACGGAGGCGCAGACAAATACACATTTGATTGCAATGTCTAATTTCCACCTTCCCACCCTCCCCCCTCAGAAATCCCCAACTCTTCCATGTCTTTTCATTTCGGCCGCGATTTGTCTATTGAAGTTGGGATTGCTAATTTATTGTAACGACTTTTTAAAGCACTATAATTATCCATAATGCGAGCTTTTTTTCTACCCGTGACCATCCACAGAAAATTTAATCCATGCCGAGAACTAAGTCGAATGCCACATTTTGCATTGAAATAATATTGGATGGTGAGGAGTGAAAAGAGTAAATTACACATATTTGACCCTTCGCCATTAATAGTTCAAGGATCTCCAGCATGGATAGATTTCAAACTGCTAAGCCTCATGTTTAATGGCATCCAACTTGATGACACCTCGCGTGGTGTTCGAGGGATTTCTCATATGAAAATGACCACCTTCTTCCAAAAACGACTCACACACAGAGGCGATGAGGTGTTTTGTAAACAAATAATAGCAGTGACCTAAAAGATTTATACCATCAAAGATGAGGTTTTTTCCTTCCTAATATACATACTATCGAATCTAAATGTCTTTCAATGTTCTTTCATCGTTTGGTCATGCCGACTCTTTTGTTATGTATCATTTAAAGTTATAGCGGAAGAGACATGCAGTAGAAATATCATGTTCTTTTGCAAGCAAAAAAGTCTTTCCGATTAGAGGTGACAGACTTTGCTGTATGCTAGACTTTACATAATGTTAAAACCAATCTAAAAATCAAATTTGATCCCAATAAATCAGTTACGAAAAACTAAACCTTCTCTAATCTTACCGCATCACTTAATATTTTTATACATAGGGAAAGCGGGGATATTTCGGAAGCAAATTTGATAGGTTTTCTATGTCAGTTTGATAGAAAAACTATTAATCGTAATTTAATTGAAATTTTAGCCAATTTATTTTTAAATTCGTACAAATATATTCCTTTAATTTTTTCTATAATAATGAAAAAGCAATTTTAATTACGAATAAAGTGTTTACTCTAAGTTATTGACCTGTCCGAAAGTGCCCCACGTATTATATGTACATTTTTGGTTTCATGCAAGCAATACAGCACTATTTTAGCAAGCAATCAACTTTCTCGCTCTTTTAATTGTTTTATTCCTGCTAGTTCTTAAAACAGGCTATACGGACGTCTGTTTGAATGTGCCTCCGTTCAATGCATCCCCACTCTCCCCTAATAGAAGAATTTTATATGTGTAATTCACCAGACATTAAAAGTAGATGATTTAAAATCATTCTTAAACTTTTCAATGATTTTCAAACAACGTCTTTTATAATAAATGGTAAAACAACGTTTTAAATTTAATTAATCTCACCGTAAATACCTATAAGTTACTGATCTTGCGATCATTTTTTGATTTTTTTAAGAAACGACTTCTTCTTGATGAAAACCGCGAGATTAAAGTAATGTAAAAGTTAGCAAGATTTTTTTTACTATGCAGAAGGTTGAATCAGAACAATCACCTGCATTGGAATAATTCAGTGGAAAATCTTACAATTCGAAAACAACCCATGAATGGTGCTTCATCTTCAAGTTTAATATGACAAATTAATATGAATAGCTTTAAAATGCCAGGAGCTTTTATGGCTCATATTTCACCGGATGACTCTGTATAAGAGTGACCAATTGCATCACTTGATCTTTGGGGTCAGATGCTGAGTGTCTGACCCTATTTTCATGAAAGGGGGAGGAATTCGCGGAATTCCTCAATGGGGACGTCTCTGTGGCCTCAGCTCACCACCCACATCCACAACGCAGAGGCATCGGAAATGCGTCCATTGTGGTTGAGGAGAGAATAGACAAGAGCTCGAGTGTTGCGCTTGGATCTGAGCTCTGTGGCTGAGGATGGTGGATCTGGTGGGGCGCGCTTTCCTGCGGTGGCGGCCGATTCCTCTCCATGCCACATCTCAAATACATACTCACTTGGTCAGAAAATGCCTTTACCCTTACCTTTCGGCACATGAAGTCATTGTTGTGACCATTGCGAAAACTTCGTGCTTTTTTGAGCGTGTTTTGGGGCCGCGTGGGGCTGTAATGTCGCGCTTGCTGGCGGCATTACGCGATTAACGTACCAGACATTCATCACACTGGATGATTGGGATGGGAGAGAGGGAAATTCTGACCCTCCAACTATCCTCAACTATATAAATACCCATCTAGAATTGACAAAAAGACACAGTTGGTTATTTCGAATCAATCAGTGAACAGTGTGTTGAGAGAAGTGTTACTCCCAGCTGCTTTGAGGATTATTTTCCCACTGAGAAATCTTACTTTTAATTGCCATTCAATATCTTTAAGTTAAGATACAATAGATATATAGCAATTATGAAATACATTGTAAGTGTGATAAAATATTCTCTTTACTATTAAATAGAAAATTCAATATCCAAATAGTTTTGTGCAATGTTAAAAACTATATTTGGTGTATAAAGTGATTTCAAATTATGGACATATACGTGAAATCGTTGAAAAACTCTTTTGGATGAAATTATCTTTATGATAAAGTGATAAAATCTTAGATTTCCTAAAAAAAAAATTTTTATGAAAAATTACATTTCTATTTTCAATTTCTATCACTTAGATCTTGTCCGTTGCACTGACACTCACTTGTGTGGTGGCTGCCCCACAAGGACCCACCCAAGGAGTAACCACAGAGCCCATCCCAATCCTGCGTCAAGAGCAGGAGGTTAATTTTGACGGTACATATAAATATGCATATGAGACGGGAAATGGAATTGCTGCTGAAGAGACAGGATTCCTCAAGAATGCTGGCACAGAGCAAGAAGCTCAGGTAGGAGATTTCCCCAAAGAACGCAAAAGAAGTAAAAAAAAGAATCTGGGTGTGAGAGAAAATCATGAAACTTTAATTAAACAGACAATTTAGCGTCTTGTTGCAATTGGGTGTCGCTCTCGGTGGTTAAAATCAACTTGAGCGGGTGTGAGAAAGTCCCACCCGATTTTAAAGAGACAAAAGTGTCCAAATTCAATAGACAATCCCCACAGCAAATTGTCTTGCAAAGGCACCTTCTTAAATTTATGTGCTTGGCACAGCTTGCAAATTGCATTTGGCAATTGTTGTTGAGGGCAAAGGTGATGTCCCACGGAGGATATTTTCATTCACACCTTTTCATCTCCCACTTTCCTGTATAGGTGGCTCAAGGTGAATACTCTTACACGGCTCCGGATGGAACACTCATTAGAGTAACTTACATTGCTGATGAGAATGGATTCCAGCCTCAGGTTAATCAAAAGCTATAGATTCTTTTTTATTCAGTTGGACAATAATTCTTGGTTCTTTCAGGGCGATCACATCCCAACTCCACCCCCAATTCCTCCGGCAATCCAGCGAGCACTCGAGTACCTGGCCAGTCTGCCCACAACAGACGCCCCTCAGCGACTGTAGAAGAATAAGGAGACAGCTTTCAGATAAACTCTGAAAACTCAACTCCCAAGCAGACTTTCTCCCGAGGAAGACGATTATGTGAATCTATTCAATTCAAAATGAACCTGCCAGTAATATTTATTGAGACAATGTGTTTAAAATCAAGTCATTATTACAATTTTTGGAATATCTTAAAAAGGTAGAAAAAACCTCTCGGAGGACAATGCATTAGAAAATTATTTTATATTCAGTGAAAAAGTTTATATAAAAAAATGTCTAACGAAAGAGAGACATAGAGTTGAAATCTGAGAGTTTGCTGCAGATTTCTCAATGTGTCTGGCCAAAAAAATCACTTACAAAAATTGCATTTATTACTACAAATTACAAAACATTACTCTTTTTTTATGAAAACGTGAGAGAATTATGAGAAATAAATATTTTGTAAATACAAAATTGTCTAAATTGCATTTAATCTCAAATTATAGCTCTGACTGAATGGACCAATGATCATGATCGATGATGATAATTGATTGACTTCTTCACCTCATGAGTAGATCTTGGCGATTGAAAATGTCATGAGTACCTTTGTGTTGCATAGTTGCGGCAAAAATTTTCCATTGTCGCTCATCAAAAGAGGTGTGAGATGATTAACACAAGACGAAAGACACCATTGAGCTGATTGTTAATTTCTGCATATATGATTACACATGTTTTGCATATAACATAATTCACTATATGGTCTTGATTGGTGGAAGAAGTGCTGGAAGGAATATTTTAATCATGATGCTCAAAATAGTGCCATGAGACAGCGTGTTCGTGAAGAGGATTTGACCACTGAAGATATTTTAATATCAAGGTAACTAACTCTAACACACACTGTCAGGAGAGTTGCGGCAGAATCTCTGTTTTTTTTTGGTTAAAAGTTACACAATCGTCCAGATGATGCCCCCATAGAAACTGGTCGAAGAATTCTACTGCGAAGATAAAGAAGACAATTATTTACTCACTTCCTGGTGCAGCTTGTTAGCTAAGAAATTAAGAAGACTTTTAGGTCCATAAATCTAATCTTAGCCGCTTTATCATAAAGCATTGTGTGCAGATTTTTTCGTCTTCACCTTCTGACAAAACGGCTCATTAACCCATAGAGTTAGAAAGAGGCTGAAAATAACTAAAAATGTCATACCTGTTATTTAATCACCGAATAAATTAATTAATTCAGGCCTTTGTCAAGGTCGCAAATCATCTTCAACTTGTGTTTTCACCACTAAAACCATCACTTTATAGCCACTTAATTATCTGGCTGAATTTAACGAATTAATATTCAAATACATACAAATATCATCTCTTATAAAGTATGTATATTTATTTATTTTAATACATAAAATTCCGCAATCACTTTCAGTTTCGATAAGTCAAAGTAGAAACTCTATGTGATTCTTCAGACTGGTTGTAACAGTTTCTTCTTCTTCGCAAAGATTTTTATTGTATTTCATTGGACTTTAAGATGAAACTGTTTTTAGAGGTTTCTCAATCACCAATTAACAATAATAAATTTGAAAAAAAAAACGGTTTTTAAGATTGATTTACTATTCTTTGTATAAAAATGGCCCTTGAATCTTAAAAAATAAATTTATGTTTTTAAATTACAGACAAATATTATTATTCAAGTATTAGTTTATAAATTGTTTTAATTAATAGATGAAGAATTATTCAAATTCCCTTCGAACGCATTTAAATACAGATTTAAATATCCAAAATGCATATTTCCTTTAGGATTTCCTTTTTTGCTAAATTTCAATGAAGTTTCCGATTAGAAATTGTTTGGAAACCCCTTGATTAGGTGAGTGTAAAAAGTGCTTTTATGGACGTATTGGTGCCGGCGATCTTCACGACCTTTCTGATGGTTTTCTGAATAAATTTACAACACCATGTGGTGGTCGCATGTGACTCTCACGACGACTTCTTCCCCCTTGTGGTCAAAATCTACGGTTGGCTACCGCTCCACATGTTTTATATATGAATTTGGCATACATAAATTTTGTCTATATGTGGATTTTCCAGATGACCATCGAGATTTGAGACACATTTCCATCGACAGTCATTTGAGATGCCGAAAAAAAACCCCTTCACACATCTCGAGTATAAATAGGAGCCAGTGTCTAGGAGATTTGATCAGATCACCCAAGTTTACCTCCGTGATAACACACTTCCCCCAACCGAATTAGTTCAAAATGAAATTCGCTGTGAGTTTGAAATGTTTTGGCAAAAATTTTTGTGTTGAAAGTGAAGACTAAGTGTTGATTTGTGGATACTTTCAGATTGTTGCCTGCGCCCTTCTGGCCGTTGTTGCCGCCGACAAACTCACAGGAAACGAGCAAGTGCCAATCCTCCGCAACGACCAAGTTGTGAATCCCGATGGAACCTACCAATATGCCTATGAGACCGGAAATGGAATTGTGGCTGAATCTCAGGGATTCCTGAAGAACCTGGAGAAGGACGTTGATGCTCAGGTGAGTGACCGAGGCGATATGAGAAGCACAACGAGACACATTATCCCACTTTAAAGTTACACAATATTTGGCGTCTTATTGCACTTTTGGCTTTCTTCGCCAACCCGCCGCGATTATTTCGTATGAGGTAATTAAATGATGCCGCGAGACGTTGAACTTTCTTCAATTCAGTGTTTATTCAAATGCAATAAGTGGGATGAAAGACAATTTTGCTATTATTGTTATTTGCCATCATCAGTGGGGAAAGGTCACCTATAAATTTTACCATTTAATCCGCGCAAAGCGCGCTTTTGCCGAAACATTTCCCTGGAATATGGTTGATGTAATAGCGCTCTGTTTAAATAAAATTATAGGCGAATGTTGTATAAGAGCTGCATTCCATAAGATTCACTCTTCTCAACCTAGAATGTCATGGCAAAATCGTGGGTGGGAAGATGTGCATTCAGTGCATAATGTTTAATCGATCAAGTTGTTGACTTTGCATCTCCCTTGTGCTGTAGGTTGCCCAAGGTCACTTCGGCTACACCTCCCCCGAAGGCCAGGCCGTACGTCTGACCTACGTTGCCGATGAGAACGGATACCAGCCAACCGGTGACCACCTCCCAGTGCCACCACCCGTGCCAGAGGCCATCGAGAGGGCTGTTAAGTACCTGCTGTCTCTGCCACCTCCAGTCAAGACTACCGTGTAAATGAAGTATCCTCGTGTGAATCCTATGTAACATAGTACCCCCAACTGCTGACTGGCCCAACCAATCCACCCATATCCTCTCCTTCCATTGCACAAGCAATCCTCAGCAATAGACTTTTATTCCTAAGCGTCATAATAAAATAGGTGAAGAAAAAACTCTGTCTCGTTACTTTCCTTTCGACATCCACTAAATCAGATAATTAATTTAGCAAATTGGTATGTGAATTGACCGAAAACACGCAAAAGAGCATGTTTGACCCAGAAATCTTTTGTGTTTGGCAAAAAATATATCTTGCGCATTTTCCCACTATTGAGCAGCAAAAGTGCACTTTTGGCAAGTTATAATTTAATTGCCACTGGTGTTGTTAAATTACGTGTATAAAATTTCTGAATTGCCTGAATTATTGCCGACATTCATATTAAAGACTTTCTGGACCTAGAAGTTTAAGAAAGTTATCAGGCGAGGAATTTTGATGCAAAAATTTATTCCATCACGTAATAACTGGGCGAAAAGTATTCCTCTCATCTGATTTACATTGGTTAGAAAGGGATAAAGAAACGTATATTAATGAGCAATTATTGTGTTTTTCGCGACCTAATAATCGTTTAGGTTTTTGTCCCTTTCTAACCAATGTAAATCAAATGAGAGGAAGATACTTTTTCGCCCAGTTATTGCGTCCATGCAATAAATTCTAGCGACGAGTTTTCTGGTCTGATAACTCGGTAAGTGGGTTGTTGTTACTTTTAATAAAGTTACAGGATAAATTACAATCTTGAAGATCAAAGGGTTTCCGTTTTCGGAATGGGTTTTCAAATGTTATGGACCTAGTGGCCAAAATGTTGTAGGTAGAGATTTCTGATCTTGGGAGATCTAAGTGGTATACCTAAAGTTAACATCGTTGTAAATTCAGCAATCCTGTTAGCTAGCATTGATAGAACGGATACGCGGATCAGCGATTTGAAAAATTCATTAGGTAACTGGTTTTAACTAGTTTTATGTTTAATTTATTAAATGGACCTGAAAAGTACAAATTTTGCCAATCTTAATGAGGCTCGCTACATAGAGACCGCATTTTGTGGTTTATATCGTTAGGATTGAATTTGAAGCTGGATTGAGATAGTCCTGAATAAGGACATTTCTTATCAAACTTCAAACCCAATCCTAATCCAATCCTGACGATATAAACAGCAAAATGCGGTCCTGATGTAAATAACCTCAATAATTTTACGGACCTCTTTTTATTCATATGATCTGTTTTTTGCTAAAACTATAATTTATCTACTTTCCCGATGCAAATATGGTTAAAGCACTCTACAAAGTCATATTGCTTTCACCTTTTAACCCTTTCAGGACAGCGTCGTTGTGGGCCATGATACAGTGCTTATAGTAGATTTGTACCTAAACATACAAAGTTAAGCCTTTCGACAACTAAAATGCGATTACGGAACAAGATGTTTTGATTTTTACTCTCTCCGTGTTGTGGCTCTAAAGGTGCACCACTAAATGCATTTTTTTATGTTATGGGTCACGATCTGTCATTTTTTTCACATAGGCGGGGAATGGGTGACGTAGATAGTTTCTGACGTCACTAGTTGTATTGGTTCACCTTATGAACGTCAAAACATCTTGATTACGGAATGACTTATTGAAAAGAAAAGAAATTTTCTCTCTTTCTAAGCTAATACAATAATTTTGTTAATTTTACAAAAGTGTGGGTGGGTGTAAAAAACAACCGAGAGCACTGATCTCATGTGTTATGCATTGCAATGGGCAATGCCGCATTGTGATGCAATTTCCAGGGCAATTGCCCCTATTTGGTGCACTTTTATGACTCTCCAACACTAACAGTCAATGGAAATGTGTGAACTTTTCCTCCACAATTGCTTTTGATCTTGAATTTATTAGGCGCCCGTCGTGCTGGCATAAGACCGAGGAAGAAACTGTTTTAAGTGGCCTGAGATGCTGCGCTTTGCATAATGATCGCATAATACTGTCGCAAAAATAATTCTGCACAAAATCATATCCATCATACACGACGTGGAGCAATTACGTTTGTCACATAAATTCACAGTGAGAAGTTAATTATGACGACACTGAGGATATTGTATAAATATTGAAGATATTATGACACACTTTCGTTCTAATGTCAGAGTCTCACCATAACTGTGGCACATGAGGCATTTACTGTGTGCGCCTAATGATTTTTGAATAATCAAAAGTAGCATTTTATCTTGGAAACTAGATTGTAAATTGTAACTCTAATCACCTCATATCACCCACCAATCGCTGTATATAAAGTGAGGTGGAGATGAGCCAGGTGTTGACTTATCCCCGTGCTGTGCTATTCTTAACACTTTTCATCAGCGAGGATGAGGGAGATTTCGGTTGGTAAAATTATGTGGAAATTCTATTTAAAATCTTGTGATCTCTTCTCATATCTCTTTTTTAGGGATTGTGGTTAGTGATTTTGGCTGCTCTGCTGATTGTGGACAGTGTTAGAGCACAACGACCTTCTTCCACGCCAAGAGTTAATGATGGTAGATACAGAGGAGCAAATGATGGAAGGTATAGAAATCTAGATCTTGTAATGAAGTGATAAGTTAAATCGAGGAAAATCTTTTCAAGATACGTGCCAGATGACTCTGGGAAATATGTCCACGTGGGTGATGGCTCCCGAGGATTATATCAAGGTGGAGGAGGACAATATACCGGAACTGGAGGAAGACTGGCCAGTGATCGTTTCCGTGTTACTCCAATTTCACCATCTGCACCAGTTGTAACAACTCCTCGAGTGCTGGTATCGGCTCCTACAAGACCAGCACCTCCTCCACCCCCGCCACCCCCTCCAACTCCACCTCCTTCTCCTCCTCCTTCAACACGAGCTCCAATTCTCGCCCAACTCAGAGTTGCTTCAGATGGAAGATCCAACGGTGGCTGGCAGACTCTTCGACATGAAAATGAAGTGACGGCAGACGGTTACCATTACCTGTATAACAGTTTTAAATATTTCTTTGATTCAGCTTTGCCTGCCTTCGGGCTTTTTTACAGTAAACCGTCGTTTTGAATTTTCAGATTCGAGACTGAAAATGGTATCTTAGCAGAGGAATCTGGACGTGTTGAGCGTGAGGATGAAGGACTAAAGAGCCAAGGATTCTATCAGTACACAGGAGACGATGGACAGGTTTATCGAGTGGACTATGTGGCTGGTGTTGATGGGTTTGTTGCTCGAGGTGATCACATTCCTAAAATTCCTCCAGAAATCGAGAAGCTTCTGGCCTATCTGGCTGCTCATCCGCAATCCACATGATTCTACCAGGCGCCTCCACTGCATGATTTACAATCATTGTTACCGATCACCGAATAAATTGCAATTGCTGTTCAAGCTGAATTGGTATTTTATGCTCATGAAAGTGTGTCGTCGTGGGTGGAAGGAAGAGGAATAAAGATGAATAAGAAATACAAGTACAACCTTGCTGGAATTTTTGGAATCTTCTTGTGTCACACTAGAGACTTAAAAATGTATATATGCGATATGGCTGGCGGATTTATGGCAATTCCCAACGAAGGTTGCATCTCTTCGAGGTTTAAAAAACATCTCGGGTTTATTTTTGGCATTGATTGCCGCCGTTTGGATGAATCTTGTGCATAGTGGCGCATAAAATTTACGATTGCAGTGGCAACAAAAAAGGAAGACAGATCCTCCTTCTGCCACACATTTCGCGTCCAGACATTTATGGTCGGGACGATTCCAGGGAATTTTATCACATCCCCCACAATTGATGAAATTATTTGATTGCGGAATCACATGGTTGGACACGCTACCATCTTCGCATATTATGCTGCAAAAGATGTGTGGTCCGAATTGTTTGGTGGGGCCAAACAGGAGGAAAGACGCGCCACTTGAGCATTGACCTCCAGATTCCTCGTGGACTGACCATTGTCCGCCAGGCGACAATTTTATCGATTGCATGGGCGACAGCCGTGTCGCTTAACATTTCTTTAACAACAAATTAACTGACGCCAGGGAGTTTTTTCGGTGGGATATTTTCGAAATGACTCTCCAATTTATTGAGTTGTTTTGAATAATTCGACAAAATGCGTTTGATCCAAATTCACTGGAATTTTATTTATCATATTGCGAGAATGTGACATCCAGAGTGCGTCACGGATGTAATCTGAAATCACCGAGTCAAGGAAATTTATTCAAAAATCAAAAGCAAATTTTAATAAAGTCTGAAGATGTTGCGTTATTAGTGATTCATACGGAAGTCGGAGCGTCGTCGATACATCCTGTTGGCTTACGAAATTAAATGTCATTGGGTATCCTTTTCATTTAAAGGCGTTTTCCAATCTTTGTTGTTGGCAATTTCAAAAAATATATATACAAATATATTTAGCGCTTATCTATTCATGATTATAATACCGCAATTGATTTTCAAACAGAGATTTTTAGACTAACGAAAGGACCAATTTCCGGATTTATTTCTTTTACAACGATTTTGTAATATAGATCTTAATATAATAACAACAATTTTATATTCATGAATATTACAATATTATTAATATAATTTCCATTCAAATACGATTTCAATATCTGTGACGTGATGAATAAACAAACAGCTGAAATCTGCAGAAAGCAGAGAGAATGACATCAATGGCACGTGGAATTTCCACGCGCACACAAAATTTTTTTCTCGATCATTTCCTCGCTCGTGTCTTTTATTACAATTCGATAAGACAGCGTGGGCGATAAGTTCAGTGTTCTTGCAAAATACCTTTCAATTTAGAGTAAATATCTTGCGCCAAATTCCATGGAAAGGTCAATGGAATAATATTATGGAATTGATTTAAAAATCCGCTCAATTACCGAAGATCATCCGTTAAAATTGCATGAACCCGATGAAGGGTGACTCCCAAGATCACGCAAGAGTGTGAAATTCTTGAGCGAAAAAGAAGGTGTAGTCCGGAACTCCAATGGATAATTTCCTGACTCGAAGTTGTAAAAAATTAACATGATAATACTTTCCAGTGACTTTTTCAGCAATTCATGTATTGTACAAAGCTCATATATCGGTTAAGCATTGACCTCGAGGGTGGTGTTGTGCCTCTTTAAAAAATTGACGGCTAAAGTGTTGAGAGTTCATCAACGTGCCATAAAATATCACACTTACGAGAGGCAGAAATTTTTATGAAAAAGCAATGCATGGTGAGAAAACACCACATCTTGTATGAGATTAATATAAAATATTCAATAACTGTCCCGCCAGAATCACCAATAAATGTCCATATTGACTGGAGGTGACAATATTTTGCGAACATGTGGAGCCAATCGCTCCATTTGCGATCAACAGAGAAAAAAAAGAGATCGTCATGCGTCCTTTTTTCCATGAACCATTATTTTGGTGTTGCACGCCTGAGAGATTACTCATCCTCCCCAAGAGATCGTAATATGTGCATGTGGAGGATGATCTCGTGCGAAGATCACTCAATACACGCAAAAGCTCTCCAATGGGCCGCGTATTTAAATATGAGGCTACCACTCCAGCGCCTCGCATTTCTTCTTGAGCGCGCAAAAAGTAACGATTAGAGCTTTCAGAGTTCCCAATTATAAAGTTCTTTAGTGCCGTTTAAAGTATATTTTCTCTACTTTTTTTTTCACTGAAGTGAAGTGTTCTTGAACGATCGATAAACATTCGCAAATTATGGATTCGAGAGTGCTTTTTGCCACAATTCTCGTGAGTACTTTTCCCAAATTATCTTCCTCCTCTGCACATCTCCTGATTGGAGGTGTTTTTAACTAAGAATGTGTAATGAGTGTCTCCGCAAATGTTGTGCATGCAAATTGATTATTTGCATTGGTAACATTTTTTTCTCACCTCCCTCAAAATACCATCGAAGATAGAGTACAAATCATCCACAATGGAATTTGCAGTCAATCACATCTGTTATTGGCTGACTTGGCTGGATGAATAATTTTTCCATATCCTATGCTAATTCCAGGTAATGATCGTTGCGGTCACAACATCCCTGGGTGTCGATGATGGCAAATACAAGTTGAATCAGTACGCAAAGAAAGGACAGTACGTTCATGTTCAAGATGGTAAGTTTGAAAGCTCTAAATATTTGTGTCATTTATGATCAGCACACAATTTTACTACACTCGTGATCCTTGACTTTTCCCACTCACACGTAAAATCTAGAGCGAAAATTCACATTCGCCTTTATGCAAATTGATGGTGCTTAAGCCTTAATTTATTGCTTCTCCATTGAAGGAAAATACGTGGACAACAATTCCAAGTGGCGCTACGTTCATGTTGATGATCAACGTGAGAAGGGCAAGTACATTCACGTGCACATCCCCTATGATGGTGGATACGGACCATATTCTCATCTCGACAATCCCTACAAGCATGTTGATAACCCCTACGTCCATGACTACGAGCCTACAGGCGAATACAGGTAACAAAAAAAATGTCACAGTTTTCTCATCACTTCAAAGTCACTTTTTTTCCGCATCATCTGCATTTTTAATAATAACTGATGGCATTTCTGAATCACTGCGGAATTGGTAATTCGATCCGATCAAAGCGTATTCAAACCAATCCGAGTGACTCAATTGTGCCACTGGGCTTTTGGTGTTTTGGTATCAACTTTCAATGGCATTCTTGCAATCGGCGTTAAAAAATACTGTGTGAACCGTTTTGGTGATGAGCTCATAACATGCAACTAATCGATCCCATAAAGCACGCGATAAGGCGCCAGAAGACTCCATGAAGACACATTAAATTCCTTCGATGGTTGGCGTACGTATGCAAATGAGGGCGACAAAAATTCCTCAAAATTGCCAATGAGATAACAAATGTGAGAAGATTGAGAAAATGTTGAGCAACAAAATTTCACAATTGAAACATTTCCTTCTTTGAGAAATCCGAAATTATATGGAAAAAATGTGTATTTTTTGAGGGACACAGTAAGAGAGAAATTAAGTGGTGATTTGTATTCGCGTGGCGTATGTCTCAT
>CAKKOB020000500.1:20919-48041 GCA_918844115.2 Phlebotomus perniciosus | reverse complement strand
AATCTGCCTTTAAAGGTCGACTTAAAGATCTAGGACTTAAAGATTTATCGCAGAATTGAAGGAATATAGAGGGTACTTAAAATTAAAATGTCCTGATTCGATTGAACAGTATTTTCTGCACTTCTGTGGAGTATTTTCCAGAAAAGTCTTTTAAGAGATTCTTCACAAATGTAACACAGATTGGATATGATTGGAAATTTGATGATTTTCCATTGGAAAATACGATCAATCGTTTTCAACCTTAATAATCTGCATTATAGACAGCAAGAGTTCTTCGACTTTTTTACAGTTAAAGTTATTTAATTACATTTTCCGGTGAAGCATCAAATTTGGATTCTTGCACATTTTCTTGTGCATTGCAGAACTTATTATAATCTAAAATTAATTTTCCGGGAAAAGTCAATTGATGTACGGGAAATTGCATTCAGTCGATTCTGGAGCTTTTGAATACTAAGATAGCTTCTGATTCAACAGAATGGCAATATTCGCTCTCTTCTATTAAATTTACCGGGAAATTTTGTTTTAGATATTCCTCAGAAATGTAAAAAGGACTGAGATATGATACAAATATGATGGCTTTCCAGTGAAAACTGCGATATTGTTCATTAAACTATAGCAATCTATAATTAATTTTCTTAGATTTTGCAGATTTTGCGTAATTTTTTGAGCTTTGGAATTTATTAAATCATTTGATGCTTTTTGTGACATTCCAGTAACTTTCTGACTTTCTTTAGAACAAAAAACACACGTTGAAAATATTGTAGATTTTTCGTTCAATATCAATAGATAAAATTTTTATTGAAGCAATTTTTGAGCCTTCGTGTTTCTTGGTCTCTGATTTATTAAAACAATATTGTTTTGAAATTTAAAACCTCCAAATACTGTCCAATATCCAAGAATTTCCCATTCAACGTGTCCTTTTGCAGCACTTACAACATAAAAAAATATCATTCTCCGTCCCAAGCCAATACTTACCCTTTTATTTGGTTTAAATTGTCGTTTTTTTGTGCATTTCCTCTGAGTGCAGACCGTGCAGACACAGTTTGGTGCTCGTCAATCTGGAATGGGTAAAAATTTCACGTAGGCGAAAAGGGAGTTATATGTCTCTTGTGGGAATTACCATCAGTAGAAGGACAGAGAGTCATCAAGCAAAAAGAGTAAAAAGAGTAAAAAGCCACCATTAGAGAATATGTAGCTCTTCTGCCGGACAAAGTGGACCCAATGGTGGTGAGAAGTTCAGATGGTGACAAATGTATTCAATTTTTCAAGTTAATTAATCTCCCTTATCCCTCATGCTCAAAGCAGATTCTCTCTCTCGATCAGCGAGAAAAACCTTTTTACCGCCACTCCTTCCAGCTGAATTGATGCTGGAAATACAATTGTTTCCGCGCACAGAAACCACATCACATACCCACAAGTTACCGGGAGGTAATAAAGAGTGGTTGTGATGTGGTTTTGCTTTTGGTGGGAGTGGAAAGTTTCAGTTTGTGGTGGAGATTTTTGTTGAATTGAAAGTTTTTTGTGTTCTTCCCTTAAGCAGAGTGCACTGTTGTGTGGACTTTAGGAATAGGGTATACCATTAATTTAATCACATCCCATGCAATTCTACAAATTTGTATTTGCTCAACAACTTTCAATTCTTTTCTCATCGTTCTTATTTCCTGTTTTTCTTATTTCATTATACAATTACATTATATATCAACTTTTCAATAAAATCTCACAGTTTGAATCACAAAATTAAATTCATTATACGTTTAATTCAATTAACACGGTGTTTTCTATGTGGCATTTTATCATTATTACAAAGTTTATATATTTATATCTTTTACACAAAATTCCTAGTGATAAGATATCTGCTTCCCGAGGTCTTGTAGCGGAAGTGCGGAAGGAAGATCCACATTAATGCCGTGTGATATTTGGATGTTGTATATAAACATGATTTCTATGGCATGCGGAAGAGATGAAATGGGGCGGGAAACCGCGATTCTCTCGGCGTTTATAACTAATGAAAGATTTATTAAATACGGGTCTCATCCCTCTCCGTGTCTGTAGTGTCTTTGTCGTTGCTCCGGTGACTACCGTTTGATGTGGTAAGGAGTGGTTGACCCGATTGGGTGGCCTTATCACCCCCATCAAGTCCTCCGCCCTCCATTGTGTCAGTCGTGGCGACAGACGTCGCCGCCGTTGCGTAACACTTGGGCCGTCCGTTGATGTTGTTCCCAATCACCACAACCACGTCGGACTTTTGGCTCAGCTCCGAAGAGCTCTTCTCCTCCTGCGGAAATGGAGCAGAAAACAATACGACTCATCAGTATGATGTAGGATAATAATAAAATTCCCCCCTCATGTACTTGGGACTAACTTTCTAACTTTCCGATAGAAACGGGAGTGCATAACTTGATCAATTTGCACCACCCATCGTTCTACTCTGAGTGGTGGAGAATCCCACCCATTTTGTCCAAAGAGTGTTGAAGTGAATAATCTGGGATGAATAAGGTGCTTGAGTTCCTCGAGACTTCCTCAATAGGACAACCTAATCAGATTGTGATCATCGCACTTGTGTGCTTCGAGAATCATCTTAATAAATTACTTTACTCCACATTAATGTGTGAGCTTCTCGATGAAATTAAAAGCAATTTGTAGACAAGTTTTGAGACTATAACAAAAACCACCAAAAATATGAATACTCGGCAAATTTAATTATATACACTGGGAGGGCAGAAGAGGCAAGCAACATATATACAAAACTTTTGCAATTTAATGTTTCAACTTCAAAGTGAGATACGAGCATTTTTGGATATGGTGCGCGTTATGCTTTGGGGATGAAATAATTGTTGCTAAACGAGGTGGAGGGAAAGTGGTTATTTTCAGAATTTTCCGCTTCATATGTGGAAAATAAAATTTATTTGTCTTTTTTTTGTTAGTTTTCCCACCGGATGCCATAAAAGTGCCCCGAGCGGCTTTTATTAATTGTTATCTCGATTTTTTTTTACTAAATATTATATCCGATATCCAATTGTATGGTGAACAAAGTGAGTGGTATTCATTGATGAAATAATTGAAAACTGATACAGCTATTTATTCCACGTAGATTTAACCAATGATTGACTTATTGGATGATTTAAAATAATTAAATAATCAAAATATTTTCACCATAATTTGTTCAGCTTCAACAGCAGATTCTTTTAATTGTTGTTTAAGTTAATTAAAACTGTAGTACTATGTATTAAATTCCTTGAATGTATACTCTTGGTAAAATGAGCAACTCTCCTGGGAGATCATCGTGTCACTTTCATTTTCGCAATTTCCTGGGATTTAACCGTTTCAGGGGTGAAAATTTATAGATGTGGAAGAGATACATTAGAAGAATTGTCGAAAGACATTTGATATGGGTACCTATTTCAAATAGACGCAAATTGATTCTGTTCCCGGCGATGTTGTATTTTTTTTTTGAATGGTTGATTACCATAAGAGAGCGACCTTAGGAACAGGACCAAATGGGGTTTTGTTGAAAACGAGAGTGAAAAATGTGATTTCTCTGAGAGAGAAATTTTTCTTCGACAGACACTGCTGAGACGTGACTGTGTTTTGGTGTTTATTTTCCAAGACTTTTCCCACTTTTCCCAACACAAGCAACTGTGGGTGAAAGGAGGAGAGGCTTGAATTGAAAAAGTATCATGATATGGATGGTGTGAGTGAGAGAAATCGTAAATTGGAATTAAAGGGGTTTAGTTTGCACAGACTGAGATATTTGATACATTTGGGATTCACGAAAGGAGAAAGAGAGAGAGAGAGAGGATGGATTTGATGGCAGAAATTGTTGTTTAATAATTGAAAATCGACTATGTAAGAGATGTAAGTTGTTTTCCAACTTTCCTTTACCACTCATAGCAATTTTTTGCACTAGAGGTTTCCACGGCGAAGAATGAGATTTTACATATTCTATTAGTGCAAACCATACAACTTCTGAATTATGAATTGAAAAGATATTCTCACAGATTTAAATGTGATGAGATTTTGATAGCGGAAGCCACGTTGTGAGTAAAGCAATAGTAGAAGAAGAAAAAACTCTTCCTTTTATTGCAAAAGCGTTTAACAACACATAAAATCACTGAATAGAATCCACCATTCGCAATCCATCAACATTAATAGAGGAGGGTAACGGATGTAAATTGTTGAATTACTCCCACCTAATCCATTTGTTATTTCCGCTAAATCAATATTTTGAAAGTCATTGGGGACAAGGGCCATACAAAAAGCCAGGATAGCCCTAAAGCAAAAAGCGTACCAAATTCCAACATGTTTCGCTCTTAAGGAATTTTCTTCACAGTCTATTGTTACCATTATTCTTGAAATCCTTCACGTTGTACACATCAGAATCTGACCGCATAGGAGGGCAATTTAATTTTTATTTCCTCAAGATATATATAAGCTTCTTCCAGTGTGGGGGTGGTTCATTCTTGCACTTCATGATAATACTTTATGTATCTTTACGAGCCAAGGCTTTAGGATTTGGATTCATTCTGAAACATTAAACCGCGAAATATCGTCGGAGAGGAAGCATTACAGCAACTATTATAGCTGTTGGTAAACTCATGAAAACCATCCTAAATTTCCAATTTCTTTCACTGCACCTATTTCACTGTATTTCCTTCTTGGTGGACAAAGTTAAATTGCAAGAGCAGAACGATATATTGTTCCACCATATATTTTAGCAATTTGTTCTCGCAGTAATTTTCACACAGTGTCGACATTTGAGGGTGCTTTCTCTTCTTTTTTTTTACTCCACTTCAGCCACTTAACTTTTCCACGGTAAAAGGATCACCCCCGGTGAGTGACTGGAAAAAATATAGGATTTCTAATTACAGTACATGATTGTGCACAAAGGCGTTTTCTGTAATGAATTTCACCATTAACTTGCAACTTGGGAACCTTCAATTAGCATTGCATGCCAAATATACTTGCAATTGGCATTCATGGCTTAATTATGGCTTCTTAATTTAATGTCCATGTAACTACAATTGAAGCATTGACCTTATCTTGTGCCACCTTTGGTATTTTCCAAGAAATATAGGCATATAGACCATGTCTTTTACCAATTTATTTCTATTAGAGAAATTGATGTGCATGAGGTGGAAAAGCCAACATTTTGTGGGTGCTACTTCAATTTTCTTCCATCGGAATATTACCAAATCATTTGAATTTATTGTATCATTTTCACCCACACGCACTCAAAATTTAGGACCATTTCGACTTGTGCCATCCAAACCCTCCTCCCACATTTTACCATCATTTTGTTCCCTTTAAAATAGCAACATTCAAGGAGAACATTTTTCACGAATAAAACGATCAGCATTCCTCGCCTGCGGCCAGACCAAAACGTGGCTCCAAAAAGTCATTTTAACTAAAATTTCTCTACCCGAAAAGAGACACTTTATCAGGATATTTATTAGTTTGGGATTAGGAGTTTTATCTCCATCGACGGAAACGTGATTGCAGATAGTGCTGCTGAGACCCGAAGACAATCCTTGTTTTTTTTATGATGGTTGCTTTCACATACAGTTCATCTCAAAGAGATTCACATGCGATAGATAAAGTATATCCAAAGTGATTTATTTGAGAATGCAGTGAAATAATCTGAACTGGGGTTTTACTATTCAATTCACAAACGTTAATTTATCAAACTGGTGTTTGTTGCATTGCTGAGAAAATAACAAACATTCAATTGAGGTGATTTTGAAGGTGGAAGAGATTTTCTTGGCGAAAACAAGACTCCTCAGTTGTTTGTTTTTCCTCTGAAAAGCTTTGGGAAAGGTTAATGGAATTTCAAATGCTTTTGGATATATTGCAAGGGTTGTAAGTTATATACATTGTGATCTTTTTTTCAGGAAATTTAATATCCTAAACATTAGTTGCTCATTCTTTATGAAGTTTTATACTTAAAGTAAGGAACACAATTTCATAAAGAACGGATATTTAAAGGGAAACAGCAGGTCTAACAAGCTTTAAGTTTTCCAAACAACAAAAAGCAATATTTTTTCTGTGAATTGAGGAAACACGAACTTGATACTGAATAATTCATTGATTTGATTCTTTGGGAAATAAAAGTGATTTCAAGAGTTTTCAAGTATAGGAAGGAAAACCCAGACAATCAAAGCACTTTGGCCAAGGAGGCATTACCATAAATTTGATCAGGAGTATTGGCACTTCTTGGCCTGCGGTAAATCACACCTTATAGAGTCCACACAATTAAATGGCTCACCTTAATTGCTTCACCCACATCCAGTCTCTCCTTCCATTTGACACTGCTTGCAAATCTCTTCCTCGACTCCTTGTATCGCGAGTATCTCTTACTTGGCATTAGAGACCTCACTCGAATCTGAAAGCATCAACATTGTTATGTAGTTTTGCATGAATACTCTATTGCATCTGTGCAGGATTTGTGGAAGACCATGGGAAGGAATTTTCTTTTCATATTCCAACGGCTTATCTGTTGGATGTTTGTAAAATCTTGCTTTTATGCTCATGAAAAGATAGTCATGAATATCCGAGGAGATTGTAATACTTCAATATATTGAAATGAAATTATTTTGCCAAAGCTATTCATTCATGAAGATTTATAATGCCTGGTGGTCTTGTTGACGAGAAAAATGGAAATTTAAATATCCTTGGAGGGGTCTTTTCATGGGCATGTTTTTTATCAACAATGAATGTTAATTTGGGAAAGAACCATGATTTATTTTAGCTCTTCTGTCGATATTGTGACCATTAAAACAGTCATATCAAGTTTGAAAAGTCATCAAGAAGTTCAACTAATCAACAGTTTTATGTATAGATTGCCCTTGAGTATTTTGAGCAGATTATTCACCCTCTGGATAACATGAAATAATGACGGGGAAGGTCCACAGAGCGGAAACCTAATTTTAGTGGCCACCCTCGGCGCGCAACGGCAATTAACATAGCGTGAATTGGCTCGATTGCGTGGTTATAGTAGAAAATTGAAACACTTTTCCCAAGACACTTATTTTAATGAAAGATTACTTTTTAATTGATTGAACATGAAGGTGAACCCAAATGGGATGCTTTAATTGATTGCGGTCAGAATTAAGCAGGTGAGAAGTGTCTCGCGAATTGTCTGTTTGCCGGTTTTCCTCATTAATTCCACTCGACCTGGAAAGAGCTTGAGTCGTGGCAGGGAAAAGGTATATGGTCTATAAAAGGATTGTTGTTCAAGTAAATATTTCATCTGGGAAAGTTTTGATGCTTAAGAAGTTGATTTTCGTTTATTCATGATGCCAAGAGCACTTTGAGAAAGGAGTTATACGATGAGAACGTGCCATTTATGCCAGTGCTTCATCTTTTAAGCCAAAATCGCTTTCCCATTGCAGACGATGCCACTTCTTGGCACGGTCCGACAGAGGTGAGGGATGAAATGAAAAATGTAGAGTTTCTATTTTGTTGAAGAGCATTCGAGAATCAACTTGAATTTTCCTTGAATGATGAATTTAATCAGATAATATTTTGGACATTTATATACTTACCAAATGAGAACTTTCACAACCGCCTACAATTGTTGTCTCCCTGAAGCTCGACTGCTCCGTGGAGAAGCCGTTGTTGTGAAAATAGCTCGCCTTCCGACCACAAAGGGTCTCTTTGAATGCAATGCGGTAGCGATGTGACATCACATTGTATAGAATTGGATTTATTGTGCTATCAAGAAGTCACCGTTGGTCATGCGGAAGATTGCGGGTATCAAGAAAAGAGACATACACAACAGTTGGATTAGTATTTTAATTCACACTCCTCGAGAATTGGGGGAGAAAATCGGATTAATTAAATGCCAATCCACAAATCGGATATGTAGCTCAAAGTGTCGTACAATTTAAATAAATAGATTATTAAGCAACATGCCATTTATTGCCTCACACCATTCGCCTTGGGCTGTCAACTTAGAGAAGATATTGTGGGAAGGACTCGTATTTGCAGGGAGCGTACGATAAGCCAATAAATTATCCGTTGTAATTTTGTATCCTGTATTATATGCAGAGAATTCCAGGAAAAGTCTAGCCGGATAGCTTTAACAAACACGTGTCGGCAATTAACGAGGATTTAGTGCGTATTGAATAATTCCCACCTTCAAGATTTGCGTGAAATAGAGGTTCACTTAAAAGTTTCTAAAGAACCCTTTTAACCTAAATTATTAGGACTTAATCTTTAAGCCTTTAAATTTTCGGAACATTGAAGTAACTTGATCAGGAAAATTGGGAGCACTTGGAAAGCTTCGTCTCCATGGTGGGTTTAATTTCGGGCGGAGGGCTAACAAAGAGGATTAATATTCAATATAATAAATCAACAGTTGCAACCGTTTATGAATATTTCATATTAGAGCTGTGAGCAATCAGACCAAGAGGCGGCTTTTTGTTAAAGCGATCCGTATTAAAACGATTGTTAACGTGTTTAAAAAGATTAAGGTTTTTAAACATAAAAATTAAGAAAATGTTGCTTAACTTCCTTAACTTAGATCAAGAAATCTTAAGGGCGAAAATTCCTTTTTTAATAATTTTTTTTAATCAATATTAAAAAATTTCTCTTCTTTCTTTAATTACAAAAAAAATATTGTTAGCGTGAATGGCTGAGATAATTCTTATTGATTTTCCTCTACATCTCTCCATATCTGGAAAACTTTTCTTCTCCACTTAAGCTGATTTCCGACACTTCGGATTACGTCTCAGTCTGTATGAGCGTTTTCCTATGAGATTGGACCTTCGTCTCAACGACCAGATTGGTTTAATAGTGGTTATTGACTAATTTCTCTTCATTTCTCCTTCTCCATAATCCCAGCTTGTCTCTGGTGGCGTTGAAATATTTGCTTGATTTCACCGAAATTGTATTAATACTGAAGCCAATAATTACTGCATATATTTCATCAAAATACTTCCCCTGAGGTAAACAAAATCTCGAGTGGGTGGTTAGTCTTTTATTTGCCTTCAAGCCGTGATATTTTCGTCAATTGTTCCATGGTTCTTTTTCCATGCCACATGAGACTGAATCCCAAGGATATGTTTTCCATCTGGTTGGACGCCGAAGGAGACAATATTGGATTTTGCCCATTTTTTTCCATATACACTACTTTTTTCCCTCTCTCTCTCTCTTATCTACCGGATGAAGTAAATAATTCACAATATCCCCCAACTTCATCTTTATCAGATGTGGGAAGACCATCAAACTTATGATGGGACTCCCGAGTTTCATCCCCTTTCACATGTGGAGCGCAAAGTGCGAGGCATCATTAAGAAGTGGCAACGTATCTCACCCACACATCAGAAAATTGCTCCCCCGACGGTTACTTAGCTCCCATATTTGAAGGTATCTCGAAATTGTTCTGGGACATAGTGCTGGGAGAAAAATAGAACATGCCAAGCTCTGCTTGGGAGCTGGGATTCTCTGAATGTCGATTAGTAAGTCTATGAATGCTAGTAGTTACAGGGGTCCCTGTAGGATTCTAAATACAGTCATACTTCAACTGAACTTTTTACCACCAAGTTTAAGCTGAAAAACAAATTGAACTATAATTGTACTGAGCTATTTAATTTAATAAATAATATTTTAGAGTATTTTTTTTTATAAAATGCCGGATCCAGGGGTGGAGGGTGGGATATCACATCACCAAAAATCGCAAATCGATAACTCTTTTGTTCTCCGGCTTAAGTCGTTATAGGGGGAGGCGCCCCAGTTTGGTACAGCTTCTAGTTTGGTACAACACAATTTTTCATGTATTTTTCTTGAACGGAGCTGGTCCACTCTATTATATCATGATAGTAGGCCTTAAGATCTATATTCTCTGAAAAAAATAGTAAGCCTCCATTCAAGAAAAATGCATGAAAAATTGAGTTGTACCAAACTAGAAGCTGTACCAAACTGGGGCGCCTCCCCTTACTAAGAACGGAAGGACAAACGGCCGGGCTGATTTTTTGAAGCGCACATCACTTCAGGAATGAGGCTAGGTACTATAAATCGTATAGCACCTCCACTCACAGGTCTTGGCGGTGACATCGACTTTGGTGACACCATGACACATTACATTAGGTGTATTAGGATTAAGGAATCCTAGCCACATATAATGAGACTTTTTTCTCGTTCCTCAAAACAACGTTTTAGTGTTTTTTTTTATCCAGATTTGGAGGAGAGGTATCTATAGTTGTACGTCTTCCAATGTCATTATTCATGGACAAATTTAATATAACCATTATTATAGTGTCAGATAAAGAGCCAATATTGCCTCTATTGATAGCATAAAACCCATAAGACCCAAATCTGTGACCATTGACAATACTTGGAAGCCTTGGAAGGGAATATTCTTTTATTGAAAGGGCCTATCATATTAAATTCTACTGAACTCTGATTTCGTTCCAGGAAACTCTTTATTGGTATGAGAAAACCAACATTTCTTCTCTTTTATTATGGCATTTCACACCAATTATTTACGTTTTTATACGCGTTTCCATAGTTTCATTGTGTTTCTAAGGGCCACTAATGGGCCAAAAATCTATTATGAATCGCCCTCTTATCCATTTTCACCACTCATATTCCCTCCCAGCACAAACGGATGTCCGCATTGTTGTTGAGACATTTGCTGAGAAAGCATTGTTGTGGGGGGTGATGAGCGAAGTTTTCCACTCGAAAAATCATCAAGACAGCGTGAAAATGTATGATATAAAATATTAGATCACTTCCTTATTTCGTCCTTGACAGGATCCACAAGAAAAAAAAAGTTCTTCAAATTCTTTGAATGCCAAGCCATTGAGTGCCAGAAGGGTGAAAAATGCATTAAAAGAAATACTGACTATTCTTCGTCATCCTTTATCGTAACAGAGCCACTAGAACGTGATTGAATAGTGACTCTTAATATAAATCTTCGTCCACTGCCCCGCGTTACAATTTGCCATCACACTCTAAATCACATCTTGAGCTCTAAAAGCCACCAATTTAATGTCGCATGACAACTTTTCACCAACTTATACATTATTGCGGATTTTAAAAATATATCTTCTTGAGCGCAGACATCTCTGAATTACGAATTATGGCCCAAAGGAGAGAAAAGTTATATGTTCAAATGTTCAAAAATAATGACGGGACAAAAGGAGGAAAGTTGCATTTGCATATTCATTCTTGGGCTCTTCGCACCAGCTTTGGTGGTTCTAAAAATATTTTTCATACTCTCCAGCTCTAAAGTTATGGCGGCTGACGAGACAAAGAGGGTTGATCGATTTTTCTTACCAACCGTGTGCCAACCTTTTAATATAAGTAGGTATCCATTGCCTTGAACTTGAAATTGAGAACTCAAAGTTTTCTTTGCAATTTAGTCCTTAGTCGGATCCGGAAGACATGATAAGAAGTTCTTAAGTTTTCTCAGGAAAATCAACACTGTCTCACTTAATTTATAGGGCGCTATTTTTAGATAAAATGAATTCTTGTGGAAAGTTAAATTTTTTGGTGACAAGAATTTTCTCTCGTGAGAATTCGCAATTATTCACAGCTTGAATCCTTCAGTTCAAAAATATTGATAGAACATTTTAAATTTCCAAGAAATGTTTATTTTTCATCATACATTCAATTTATGTTTTTTAATAAATTATGCTCTATTGTGATGGCATCAAGAATTATTGTTTATGAGAGTATTTTTGACAATAAGCAAAATATTGTCTCTCATCTGTCTGATTTGTGGCTAAATATTCGCTACCTTTTTAAGAAATTTTGCTCAAATCATAAATCAAGCTTCGTTCATCCTTCACTTTCCGTCCAAATATTTCAAATGACAAAACATCTCTTATCAAATTTGTCCTCGAAGTCACTTTGAATTTTCGTTTTCTCATTATAATGTCAAGTGACTCCGATACTTTATTTAGATATAGAAATTTGTTGATTTCCACTGAACTGAACATCGTCTTTGAAAAGTTTCTCAACGAGAAATTAATGATATCTTAAAATGACGGTGTCAAGTTTCAAAATCAACTAAATTAATACTCGAAAAATTATCAACCAGAGGAAAACTCACAAGCCATATGAATGATTCCACTTTAAAATTGTCTATAGAAATTCAGTTGGAAATAACCATTTTGATCCCTTCGCTTAACCAAATTGGCTTCCAGTTGATTAGAATGCCACGTATGGAGGGCATAACAAGTCTGAAGGGTTTATTTTTTTTTAAAAAAGTCGCTTTCCCAACGACTGATGGTGGGAAATTGGAGAATTTCAAGAGGGGTTGTGCATTTTAAATTTATCATACATCACTTGCAAAAACGGTATGGCTGAAAAACCATAGAGCTTATGTAGAAAAGGGGAAAATCACACATTTTCACAGTAGCAGCAATTTCACAATCCAGCGATTTTGTAAAGACGTTGATTGCCCTGATCTGGGATAACATGCTATATATTATGTATGTAAAATATCAGCTCCTGAGCCACTATATGTGCGAAAAGAAAAACACCATGTTCGAATATATATGTGCGAATATATATATCGCAATAACGAAACGATTGTGTGGAAGTAATATCAATAGTGGGAAAGTTGAGAGATTCCTCTCTTGGAAATCACGAAGTACATAAATACTTTAAATTGCCTTTATTCGCATTGATTTGTTGGATTTCATTTGCACCCTTATAAGGATATAGATTCTCAGGTATATATATCATCCATGAAGAAGGTCATCTTTAAGCTTTTTTTCTTCCCAAACAACAATGTCCTGTGTTTGACATTGGACCGCTTTTTTTCTTCCTATCGTGTCCCCAATCCCCGTCAACCGCAATATGGACAATGCTTATGTTCTCTGTTTTCTTTGTTTGTACTCACCATGAAACGTAGTAGAGCATTCCACCGAATAGAAACAGCCACTCATTCACAATTTGAAAATAATCCCAATTGCGAGCGTACAAAAACAATAATCTTTGCGCTGGCAGGTGGAGGTATGAAAAGGAAAAGAAAAAGTTGGTACACGTGAGATAACGAAAGAGCATATTATAAAGTGTGGAGAAAAGATATAAAATTGTGAGAACAAGAAATAGTCTTACCATGAAATGGGACCCAACACACAAAGAAAGTAATGACGACAGCGGCTAAAAGAAAAATTTAAAGAAGACATGAATAAAGAATAAAGACATGAATATATCACTCCTTAAACTCAGTGAGGGATTATATCCATTTCTAGAAATTATCGCGATAGTGGCTTAACTTGGAACCTTGTCTTATTTCTTCTGACTGAAAATGATTTTAATTACGATTTGACCTGGGAAAATTATTGCCCAGAGAAAAGTATGGCATATGATATTCTCGAAAGCTTCCGTTCGTCGAGTTTTTTTTTAAATAAGTATACTCAAAGAAAAGAAAATTTCATTTGATTTTTATGAGAATAAAATTAAAATTAAATATCACGAAATAACAAATTTAAGAATGTTTTTGCTCGAAAAAAATGTATATGTACCTAATCTTATCTCGATTACAGATGTCTTTAATGTAGAAATCTTAAAAGTTCTCATAAAAGTCACAACTAAGAAACCTTTTCAATTATTACTAGCTTATATTATACATTGAGATCAGTAACTGCAGCATAATCTCGAAATGACAAGAGAATATAAAATTACGCATATGGCAGAAGGTGTAAATGTAAAAGCTTTTTCTTCCGGTAGAACGCGTTTTAGATTAATATCTCTGAGAAATATGCAAGTATACTGACAAATTATCCCGATTACAGAAACGCTGTGCAGAGCATCACTAGTGACGCTCATGCTAGTGATATGAGATGATGTTCGTCCTTAACGCTCCATCAGAGATCGTCTTTGATTGTCACGCCTGAACTAAAGCTCTCATCTACTCATACTTTTTTTGGCTCATTGATGATAAGAGTCTGTCATGTAGAGGAATATTAGATTAAATCTTCACTGTGCCTATATAGTCTCTCTGATTCTCAAAAGTAATTTTCATGAGTATGCCCTTTTTGTATAAGCTTCACAGAGTTCTTTTCATCTAAGCGAACTTGTTGGGTGATGATAGGCACAGAAAAAAACCTCTCACTCGTGTCTTAAAGAACCTTTCGCTTATTTTCACGCGTTTATTGTTTCATGGTGTGATTTTCAATTTTATACTCTTTCATCATCTCTCGATGGTGTGTTGCTTTTTTCCCTATTTTGCTCCCTTTTTCTGATAATGACGACGCCAGTGGGTGGAAGTAATGCCTTAAAGGAGAATATACTTGCTCTCTTGAGATACACCATTATCACTTTGACAAGCGATCAAAAACGAGTGCAAAAAATTGCTATTGCAATAATTAAGTGCAAATATAATCTCACCTAGCATTCGAATGATTGCTTTCCGTGATTGTGTCTGTCTGGATTCGTTGTGAACTGACCCCTGTTGAACACCTGCAAGAAAGGCGAGAGTTGCAATCGAGTCTATTGTATGAAGCATTGTTTCCTTATTTTCTTTTCTACCAGCTTCAATGGTGTGTAAAAGGTTGAATGAGAAAGACTTGCCAAAAGTTACGTAACAAAGTGAGTGAGTATGGGAAAACTCGATAAAATTTTCCCCACTGCACGATGAAAGGGAAAGCGTCTGACAATAAACTGTTTCAATATAAATTCATGGTAGTTGGGTTTTTTTGCTCTTTTTTTCGCGATGTGTCAAACATGGGAATTTTTTCGGTTTCCCGAGAAAATGCCACTGAGAGCAAAAAAAAAAAGAAACGAGTAAATTGTGTTACACATGGGGTAGAAATTTTGATGCCTTTTTCTGGGCACATAATTTGATATGTTAGCAGTTTGAATATGTTTACGCTTCAGTAGACGTGCGTTCCTTTTGACACCACAAAGGAATCACCATCACGATAAATTGTAGTTTTTACTGCATGGAATTCTGGATGTCTTTCATAGCGACTCCCATGTCAAAAGGTCATATTCCTACGAACACAGAATTTCTAAGTTCCTTTTCGTTTAAATTTAAAATTGATTTAGCATCCCACGCACCATATGCAAAAATCCAGTTAGAGATAGTGCATTGCAAAATAATAACATTTCGTCTCTCAGTTTTGGATAAAGCATTTCGTTAGACGTCGTATCGCCACTTTGAAATCTCGCCCAAATACAGATGTTAGCAAACTAAATGCCCCTGCCTAATTGCTCCCCTATTGGTTTGGGTGACGCTTTCGACTGAATTTGCAGTGACCAAAACTGAATTTGAGTTTCAAAATATGATACCACAATTATACACTCTCACTGAGTTTCATTGAGCCGTGAGTTGGTGAAGGTTATTTTATGGCATCGATAAAGCCACCCCTGTCACCCCCAATGAGTTAGGTCATTTATCCTTCGTTCTCTCTGGTGGATTACAGAGGATTTATGCCGCGAGCAACCAATTCGGCGCAATTTTCCGATGTCCCGCATGCCTCCAATTATCAATTAAACATCTTCTGACTTTTCTGAGTTTCGGCTCTGCAATTTTCCAATTCACTCGTCAAATATGTCTTATTTTCATTTGCAATTTCCGCATAGAAAACGTTTATTGAATAAAATATTAGGAACTTTTTTTTTCAAATCCGGGAGAGCATTTAAGAAATTCTATATAACTTTTCTTGCGAGAGGGGTGAAATTTACTGTTCAATTTAAAAAAAAATCCTCTTTTTATAGTTAACGGGGTTAACCTGTGATTCTTTGTGAAAAACAATGTAAGAATTTAGAGTATTTTATCAACTTTATTACATGGCAACAACACTCAGGATTCGCGCGGAAAAAATGTTGCACATTCCAAAAAGTTTCTTTCGGCTATTAACTATACACTTTTACAACCCATGTATATGATCTTATTAATGTTATAAAAACTTTGTTGTTGATGGTGTATTGGATCAACAATTTATTTTATTGAACTTAGGTATAAACAGTTCTCAATATTATTCTAGAGACTGTAAATTTTATATGATAAGCAGATTTCTATTCATATTTTGACACTCAAATTTTTGCCTCTTAAGTGTTTTATGTAATAATCTGACCACCCTTATAACGATACTTTTATATGTAACCTACATTAAAATCCAATAAATTTCCTATCGATGTGAAAATCGACACCAATAAAAATACAAAAATATTTATTGCAAAACTCAATTTCAAATTCGATTGTGCGAGTTTGAAGATAAAATTTTATTTCAAAAATTTTATCTTTTTTTGCTTCTATATAAAAGTTGCTTATTTATTCCACCCAAGGTGGGACAATGTCTATAAAATTTCTCCCATTATAGGTATATCTTCTAAAAAAAAAATAACTCAGTCTTCTCATAATGCCAAAATATAGACTTCATGTGTTGTAAATTCCCTACAAATTATGTAGAAGTTTCAGTAATTGAGAAAATGTAGACAATGTGCCAGGTTAGTGAGCTGCATCACGGAAGTGACTTACCGAGGGCAACAGTATGACGAGTCCGTGAACGTATCCTCAGTCCTATTCTTGTGTACAGCACCACAATGAGGACCATGGGGACGACAAAGAAGATACATGTTGACAGTTCCCAGAGTGGGAAGTCCTGTGGATTTTCCAGCAGTCCACAGAATGCGGAATCCATGATGGTACTGTTGTCTGCCAAGAGATGCCATTTGGAATAAAACCAAAGAGGAGGAATGAGAAAAATTTCACGATTTCACATTAAGGCAGTTATTTTACAAAAAAAAAAGAAACTGACGAGGATCATACTCACCACGCGGATATTCAATGTAGTGAATTTTGGTGAATACTCCAAAAGGCACAGCACTGATAAAGCTCACCACCCACAGAGCGCCGATGATACGGACAGCTCGCTTGAAACCGCTCATTGTGTACAAGTGCAGGGGGTGACATATGGCCAGGAAGCGCTCCATAGTGAAAGCCACTATCGTAAGGACTGATACATAGGTCGATCTATTTGTTTTAGGATAAAAAAGTATGGTCACGAATTGATTTCTGGATAACTGACACATACATTCACTCGTCCTTTTATTTTTTTTATGGACGTGTGCAAAAAAAAAGAAGGAAAAATGAGAGATTTGTGACCGGCAATCAATTCCACATAACACCCTTCAATACAACCATCATGCATGTCTGTCTCATACAACTTTTCCTATTATGGCTTTCATTTCCCCGGAGAAATCACCACATGAAAAGCAAATCAATATAATATATAAATACACACCAGACAAGAAAGTTGCTTCTTATTGCGAACGTGCGTACACACTTTTCTCGCTCTTACTTAATACAAGATAAATTTCGTGAATCCTTCTTTGCAAAAGGTTTCCACAACATAAAAGTAGAGAGGATTATGTTTATTTTCAATCAATTACAACTCTCCTGATACACTAAATAGATTATATAATATAGAAATATTGTGTTTGACGATAGATTTTATCAGACAAAATTTCTACATTTATTTTATGGTGTTTAATGCTCTAACTACCATAACTTTCTTAAAGTAGGTATAATGTTTAGGAGTCTTTATAATAAATCAGAACTAAAAGTGACTTAAGTTATGTGCCGTTGAGAGCAATAAAAATCGTAGGTATTCTTTCACTGTCAACATATTTAGATGGCAATAACGGAGCGATGAATAAATGATACTCTCTTCTGAATTTGACGTGGCAATATTTTTTTTCGTGTTTCTCACGCTTTTACTTCGGACAAATATTATAGCTTTTCACGTCGATTTATAACTAAATAAAATGTGTGCTCAATATTACAATATATTATTTGTACACAAAAAGAATCATGAATATGTTATCATATTTTCACAATATCAAATATTTTCTGCAAAAACCACAAAAAGACAGTTTCATTCAATGGACACGACATTCAGTCACACATGGGTGAAAATAGAAATAAAATTTCTATCCCATATGGCAAAAGATTATGTTGTAGTGCAATTTATGTTCCTGACAGTGTATCTATTTCGTAGACATCTCCAAAATGTTATATGTATTTTATACATTGTTTGAGGAAATTTCGTGAATTGATTGCTGATTCAAATATCAATCTCTTTATTATTTGATGTTCTCATCATATACTACTTAAGTACTTACGCTTCAGATATAAATGCTCGCAATTTGCAGAAAACAATCCCTAATTGATATGGATATTGATGCCATAATATACTCATTTCATATGGAAGACCTGAAAAGAGGAAAAAGTAAAGATAAATCCCCGGATAAATCCCAATATAAATATATATATTGTTAGACAAACATAAAATCGCGTTGAAGTGAATTAAAGAAATTGCGTATACAGTTCCAAGGAGTATTAAGAGCAATATTTACGATCATTTTATCCACTCCAGCGGAAAAAATTCCCTTTTTGCTGAAGTGGAAGAAAAATTAAACTTGGAATTTTGTAATATGCAAAAAATATGGGGAACAGCAATAACTTGGTGCTCTTTAAACATTCACCAAGCTGGCATATATATTGCCTAATGGAGTGTTTTCCGCTTCAAGTTGCTTCGTGGAAATTGCATGAAAAACTGAAGCAGATAGTGATAGCACTCTCATCGTCATTTCCTTACCAACTGTTAGCGGATATGAGTAATATCAAGGAACTCCAACCAAATTGATGGTAAATGCAAAAAGGAATGAGTCCGTGATGTTTTATTTTAGAAGTAATAGTCAAATATTTAACCTGGAGGGGTATTTTTGCACATTTTAGTCATAAAGCTCTTTGTGAGAATGAAAAGCCAACAGACAGTTATTGACATGTCTCCACCCCCAGAAATAAATGTAATATGAATAGAGAGGCTAGGTTCGTTTGTTTGCTCATCGGTCGTAGATATGTATGTCCTCTGAAAATTTTCCTATATATTATATAAAGAGGCATATGTAAATTTACATTTAAAAGTATATCTTTATAAAAAAGAAAGTCATTGGTATCATACACACGTTTCACCCATGTGACCTCTTGAAATTTTATAGCCGCTACCATTTCAATACATTTTCATCCGCAGAATTATTTTTGCAAAAAGAATGTGTGTTGCTTTGTAAATCAAAATTCAATTTCATTCCTCCATATGTGACTCGAAAGAAAAATAAAGTCAAAAGTGTTTGGGTTCACAGAAGAAAAATCACTTGTCATAACATCACTTGTCCCTTCATTGATAGTGAAAATATAGTTGTGTCTTGTGGCAATATCTGAGAAAAATAAATATTCCTGCGTAATCAATAAGTATGACTAAAATAGACCATTTACTCGATATTTCAATAAGAGCTTTTCTGGGGTGACTGACAAACAAAAAAACCTAGAAAAGGAATTCCATTGCCTGATTTCTGTGTAATAAATCAGAAAAAGAATATAAAGAAGATTATACTCTTTATTTATCTCAATTATAAACCTAAAAGATTATAGAATTTATAATAATTTGTTTAATTAAGTTCAAAGACTTTGTAAACTACTCGTGAATTTTCGATCGATGGATATGATATGAAATTTGAAACAATTTGAAACGATTTTCCCAGAAAAGGGTTTCAACTAGGGTAATTTGTTAATTTATACACCTTAAACTTCAACTTCTAGTCATATTAGTCGTATATAAATTAACGAATTCACATTTTGGAAGAAAATTTTGAATTCTACATCATGATTTGCTTCCCACTAAACTAATTCAAACTTTCGAGTGGATGTATTGCAATTTTATCTCACATTTACATATCACTGAATTTACATATATCAAACTTACTCAACGAGCTTTAAAAGCATTCCTTGAACATTGCCTCAAAACACTTCCTGAGAGATATAACTTTTCTTTATTTCTCAGTATTTCATTTTAGTTTCGCGAAAATATTATATACCATGCAGCCACCCGTAAAGTTAGGGGTTTTTTTTAAAAGAAATATTCTAGGGTAGAAATAATGCTCTTTTCCGAGTAAACGTAAAGAACCACATTGAAGATGAATTAAAGTAAAATGTGCTTTTGTTAAAGCAATATCAATTGTCATTTGAAATCAGATAGGACATCTTATAATACGATTTCAATTTATCTCACTACATCTCATGTGTAAATTCCAATTTTCAGGATGAAAAGAGATAATGTGAATACACCGACGACTTCATAAGGGGAATATCTCACACATTTTAAATACCATCTCATTTTTCATTACATTCTTCTTATTTTTATATGGAGTGTGTGTATATGTTGTATTAAATGAAATCCCACCTTAAGATCAACAGAAAATTAATGTATAGCACGAATAAATCATTTATATTAGAAAACTTTTGAGAATACGGTGTGTATAAAAACATATGCTAAAGAGAAATCTTTTACGCTTTTAAGAGATTTACGGTTCGTGATATGAAGTAATTTTTTTTATTCCATATACTTGATGATTTTCTTATTCTTTTTCCTTCGCCATCAATGAAAATGATGTGGGATCAAAGCGGCAGTTTTCATCTCGAAACCCCTATTATTCATGTACATAAAAGTTATAAGCGAGAAAAAAAATTAAGGAGAATTTTTCAACTATAAATATACATACATATATCTAAGTTGGGCAAAACCAAAATAAGGAAGTCACAAAAAGATTATAAAAAAATACCATACTTTAATTCCACCCAATAAAGCAGATCTCATGGAAAATCCACTGGAAAGACTGGAAACTTCCCATTATACCATGGGAATTATCCATCATGTTTCCCATATTTCGTCCTTATAAGGATTTTTGTAAACCGAAAAATGTTGGAATTGAAAAATGTTGGGACGCGTGGGTTCCATACTTTATTGGGTAAAAAAGTGAAAATCTTTCTATAACATTGCTAATAATTTTCTCCCAGTGCACAAATGTTATGGCTTCATTAAAATTCGTGTTGATGTTTTGAGTAAACAAGGGTGCTCTTGAGGCAAACTTATTGGTTTTTGTAATAAAATTGTTGATGATATGAGGAGGGCAAATCTTTATTGATATTGACCTATTAAGTGGGAAAGAGCCTCCGCAAACCGTAATATGATGTGATTCTCTTCTCTTCATCTGTTGATAATAATATTTACGCAGAGGCGTTTTATCTACAAATCTCACAGAAATTTGTATTACAAGTTAAATGATTTATGGTGGAGTAATGGGATAAATTACATTTGAAGTTGCTCTTGTGTCTTTTGCGCAAAATGGAAAGCTAAAAGGCCATAAAATTACATGACTTCCCACTTATGTTGAATTTTCACACACTCTCTACTCTCAAGTGAAAATCTCCATGAGGTGGAAATGAGGTGTACACGCATTTAAGAAAATGAGACAGAACATAACTGATGTAATTGTGTATTTCTATAGTCTTCAATTCACACGAAGTTGCTCACGAAAACCATTACTTCGTCATTGAGGACACTCTTCGCGCATTTTAACAGGCAGATTTGAACATGAGATATGCTCCTGAATATGATAGACTAGATCAACAATTGATGTGGTTATTTCTAAGTATTTACGTATCACGTAGGATTTTCATTGGATGTGTAAGACGCAATTTCGATATAGAAGGAGTGAGGATTACGTCTGAGAATTACCTATCGTAAACAACATCCAATTTTCATACTTGGAATTTATTCTGATGTTCTTGTATTGACCTGCATATAGAATTCTTAGTAGTATATATGCATAATGATGAGCAAAAGCCTGTTGAAAATAGAAGCAAACGTAATTTTGAACTAGAAAATATTACTTGGGGTGATTCTCATATAACTGGAGACATTTATTATTTATTCACACTAATCATCATCATATTTTCTCTCTGATATCACGAAGCTTTAAAAGCTCTTATATACTCATGTATACATTGTCATTAAAATACGTAAAAAATTACGCTATGAATGTGGTAAATGTAAATTGTTATGAGAAACAACCATCTCGCGTAGTGAGATTTTCTTTTAATAAAATGACGCACAACATCAGATACTTTTATGGTAATTTCTCATGAAAGCCATTCATGACAGTCTTGTGTATTATTCAAGGGGAAATTTTTGATGAATCGCCCTTCTTTTCCTTGCAATCTCGCACAACCACTTTGAAGAAAATGATCTATTTTGCATTTATATCACAAACTTGAGGTTATTTCTAAAATGGGCGATCATAATCAGTCTCATGACCAACTTTTATTGCTTAATGTCCTTCCTGTTGCCGAAGAAAGTCAGCCACTTAATATTGCGCCTTCAAAATAAATGCAAAATCTTATGATCAAAGAATTAAAGTCTATTTGCATTGCTGAAATAATGATGACACCCTGAGCTCCCAATAAAGGCATAGAAATAAAGTGAATCAATGTTCAAAGTTTTTGGACGATTCCTCTTTTTTACTGGCTCATTTCAAATGAATTAATAATTCTTCCTCCAACGTGCTTCTTTTGCGAAACATTTTTGCAATATATCAAAGAGACTATATTCGCTATATTTAATACCAGAGAAAGAGACGATGTCCTAAGAGACCTGTATTAATTTTCATACAAGATTTATATCCATGGCAATAAATTTTCCTCTCTTGAGACACACTTCTTGAACTTTTATACGAAAAATGTCCTCTAATGATTTCTTATTCATCAATTTACAGCATCCTTTGTTCCAATTGAAAGAAGAATCATTAAAAATATCATCACGCGTTAACATAATTGCTATAACTTCTCCCCATGCTTATGTAATTGCCTTCAACTGAGTACGTTCCTCCGGCGTTAAAGCTATAAGTTAAATTTCGTCCCTTTTCGAGTGTACCACAAAAGTAAAAGCTCCCATAAGTTGGCTTGCAGCATGTAGACTTATCACGTTTTTTATAATGGTCCATGGAAGTTTAACCAGGCCGGACATTATAACAATTAAATTGCACTTTTAATATCATTATGCATAAAGAGAAGGTGTCCTGTCGAGTGACATTATGAAAGTTTGCTAATTTTAATGATCTAAATTTGATATTCTATCGTCTCTGCAACACACGATGGACCATCACGAAATGGTAAAAATCTCTGTAGTGCAATTTTCACAACTATAAAATGAATACTTTCCACAGATAATAAACTTTTCAGATTAAACTTTACTACATGCTCATTAGGCGTTCCATTGATGGCATGTGTTTGAATATTTTACGGGTCCTAAAGTCCTAAAGTTTGCCTCGTAAATTGTACAGGTTTTTTTTTCACATGGACAGAACACCTGTCCCCTCTCAACACGTGATCGTCATTTGTCAGAAAAGTGCTTCAATGTGCATATATGTACCAATTCACTGGGCGCCTCCACTGCACCGGGTTGACTTTGCGATATGTGGAAAATTTATTTTCAACAGTTTTATGGGGTTCGTAAAAAATTCTTACTACACGATTTGTTTTTCCCATTCGTATTTGGTTTCTTTTTAACAATTTTTCCCCACACTCTCCCATAAACCTTGTAAGTTCTGTTTATTTTCCCCCAATACAATGTGAGTCTCTTGCATTTTCTCCGGGTATTTCCTTCGCACATGGCTTGCAGGGTTTCCCAATAAAATTGCTTTTGGGGGTAAATTTGATCTGCTAAGTTCTCAGTATAACGCTATAAGATGCTGGGGTAAGCGCGTAGATATTTCCAAAACGCAAATCAAGGAAAACAATTCATAGAAAATAACATAACGTGGTATAAAGTTACACACTTCGTAATGTTGATTTTCTTTTGCCACCCTGCGCAAAATTCCACGAATAGAATATTTCAGTCAATACATTTCATTTTAGCATTCAGGGTTTAAGGACTTTCCCTCAATGTTGTGAATAATTGCTCAAGTTTAATCGCAAACTTGACTCAGCACTCACTCACTTAATGTTGGTGAACAGATTGAACTTCAAGAAAGGCGAATGCGGCAACACAGAACATATTGCGTGTTACATCAAAGTAAATGTACCCAATATTGCATGAATGACTGTTGTGAGTTGTGTATGTCTTGGCTGGGGTAATTGAAGAAGCGAACAAAAAACAAACACAGAAAAAGAAGTATGTAATTGAAATGTGGAGAAAATAGTAAACTTTAGAAATGTCGCATGTTATGCTAATGATTAAGTCTCGCACAGCGACTCTCTAAGAATCCTCCCCAATTGGAGCCCACATGTATCTTTATATATAATACTATGCTATTAATCTCAGAAATTTCCTTCGCAAGAAATTGCACAACCTTGAATTATGGCACGAGCTTCATTATAATTCAGTATACGATGTCATTTCCTGATTTCGATTGAGGTGTGATAGAGTCTATGATTGAATGGAGATCCCTCCTGCTGGATTAATTTGTCTCTCTGACGATTTGATTGTATCCATCCCAGATCATCTTCAATGTACCCATTGACTTGCAAACAAAACATATAGGTAATCTATTTCAGGACAAATTTTATGACATGTATCTTCATATATATGCGATTTCTGTTGAAGTAATTTGATATGTTACATATAGTAATTATTTTCCAAGCAAATTACAAATAATATTATGTATCACGCTATTAATTTTTTGATAATTTACTTTATTTCTATCTCTATGTTTGACATTAGACTTAAGCATAACACACTTTTTAAATAAAGGTTGTCTCGCCTGAGACAGAGCAGAGTTTAAAATAAAAATAGGAAAAAGCACAACCCATGAATAAGCCGAGAAAGGGTCGAGCAATCAAAAGTCACGTGCGCCCTAAAAAATGCTCTTTTGTGTAATTGTATATATTTTAATGGATTGTACATTTTTAGGTCTGGCAATATAATTAAATATTTAATTATTCGAAAAAGTTGTCTGAATTGGGTTTATTCACATTGTATGACCCATAAGATAAATATTTCAGAGTCTGGTGGGTATATATATGTGCTTTTATTATTTGATTGTTGCTTTTTTCATTTATTCATTTAATTTCCATCACAGCCGAAAAGCGATGAAATGTATAAATTATTAACACAAAATTATCCCTCACGAGCTATTGTTAAATTAAATCACATGAGAAAAGAACATAAATTATAGTCTACTGATGCAAAAAAGGACGATAATTTATATTAAATTATTTCATTAGTGGTTATATTACAATTAATGGCCCGTTAGGGATAATATTCTCATGTGACAATGTAATATTTAAAATAGTCCCAATTAAGATAATATTTTATGATAAGATAGCTGATAAATTCATCACCTCTCTCATTTGTCAGAATTTACTCACACTTAGAGGGTAACCGTCATCGCACTCAATGCGAACCCACAATCGTTAAGTAATCTCGTCATTAAGTGTTTGTGACACCAGAGAAAATTCCGAGTTGAGGATAGAAAATCGGTTTGAAAATAGCAAGTTAAATTCAGAGAGTGCATGAGTGCACAGCACATCAAGCATTTCCGCGGTTTCTTCTTCATTCACCCATCCATCCTGCAGCCCTTTGTGACTTACAACCTCTGTTGCTTTTCTGTTAAATGTTGTCAGTATATCATAGAAGCGGATTCGTATGGGAACATTAGCACTGAGCAATGGATTTATATCAACAGATCTTTGCGGAACAATCTCACAGTACCATACGAACTGAGTGTTATCTAGTTCGTAAACACAATAAATTACAAAAGTCGATTAAGCTTTATACATGGTATGAGTGTTGCTTATGGTTGCTTACGATAAATATAAAATTGAGGGACGAACTGAGATTTTATAGAGGAAGAAATGCATCCACAGGAAAAAGTCCTAAATCATTTTAAAAATTACAAACTTTTCAAAATAGTTGCGCTTATGGTCGGTATTTTTAAACTTTTCTAACGCATTAATATCTTTAACCCTTCCTCTATGCATAAATATCACAGCAAATTTTATATGCATACTATATATAAACTTTACCAGTGGACAGAAAATTGTAAAAATTGTTATGTAAAGTTCTTGTTTGTTGCTTCGAATGCTTCATAACTTAAAACCTTTTCTCGAGATTACACCCGGTCATGTTATTGTGGATTCTAACATATAAAACTTTTACAGTCTTTGGCAGACCATTTAATTCTGGTACACCTCTTCCTCTTTTAATACCTTGAGGGCGTGAAAGGGAAAATGTTTGAGAGCTTATCTAAAATCAGGTGTTCTATATAATATTACCATGTTACACGAAATTCAAGAAAATTTGCACCTGATGAGATAGTCAACAGTTTATGTACAAATAATTATATTCCTCAAGCTCTTCCACCCCCTAATATAGACTTGTTGGATAACTTCATTGGTTTTCGTGAATGACAGGTTCTCGGACATGATGGGTATAATAAATATTTTATGTCTTGTTTTGGCATGAACTGATGCTGTATATTTCTATAAGAATATTATCCAAACACTTTGCAAATTTAATGAAAGTCTCAGAGTAGATTTGGGATATTGATTAACGTCAGAGGAGATGTCTGCACACCTAAATCCTATTTAATCTGTCATACCTTGTGCTGGAACGATGAAAATTGTTCACTTTCAGTTTGAATTTTCCTCATTCATTCACTCAATTTCACCCGCTCTTGGGAATTAGCTCAATATACAAAAGGGTATAGCGTGAAAGCAAAAAGAGCATATTTCCACCTAACAATAGGGAGTAATAAAAATTCTTTGAAGGACTTCCATGTGTTCCCTATTGAAGTGTCGCATATCAATTGAAAGCAACAATTTTCACGAGTGCACTTTTTATCGCAATTCACCATCAGTGATGCATGTATCATATAAATCGTCCGCTTTTTTTCCACTCACATGACAATATTACGATTATTAATTTGTCAATGCAAGTCATATCAATTTAGGTAAAGTTGTGGCACGCAATATTTTTGTACGATGGAACTCGAGTGCACATTAACTTAATAAATTACATCGGTGACCAAAAACGGCAATATTTTTCATTGATTTTTCAGCTTTCAATTTATTTTTCGTTCCATGAAAGAAAATCTGTTGTTGATGTATGGTGAGTAATTTATCAAAAAAAGGTATAACGTTCAAAAAGTCATTTTGATATGTGTATTTTACTGAATGGCTATAAGGGCTATAAGTAATATAAAGAGTCATTGGGGCTATTTACATCGAGACCGGATTATGCGTTTTACATGGACACGATTGAATTAAGATTGGATTTGAAGTTGGATTAGAAATGACTTTAGTCAGGACTATCTCAATCCAACTT
>CAKKOB020000500.1:0-20819 GCA_918844115.2 Phlebotomus perniciosus | reverse complement strand
TATGTATGTCTTCTACATCTTCCTCTTACGGTGATTTAATAATGCACAACAGACCAAGTGCGTCACATGTTATGACGAGACACTCTTAAAAATACCTTGTCACATAAAACAGCTATTTTTAATCCATCCCAAAGACGACCAATCGACTCTTGCAAAAGAGAAAATTTCCCTCTTAAGTGTCTTTCACCATCGCAAAATATATATAGCTCATTTCAAATTCGGGGGCATTTATTTTATATGTTTTCTTATTGTGAATTTGCAGAGAGACGCGACAAAACATTTATTAAAACAGTATTATTATTATATAGGTAAAGCAATTAACCAGCATAGAATGCAAGAAGTGCGGAGACATGCGAAAATTGCACACATAAAAAACATGATGAAAATAAACTAAAAGATTTAAAAATGAATTTATAGTTCTCGGCCTCTTTTTTTCGAATACAAGCCTTCGAAAATGAAACGTATTTGCAATGTTATGAACACTTTCATCATCGTCTCTGACCTCTCTGACCTATATATTACAATACCTTTTAAGTCATCGTGTTGTCAAGCAATTTACAATTATATCATTAATTGGTACCTTCATTATTCCCCCCAGAAAACCCTTAAACCCAACAATTTTTTCCATATCGCGCGTTTTACATATTTAAAAAAAATATATTCCAACAATTCTCGCGATTAGACAAATTTCAACAACTGTAGCATGCACATAATTTTACTTCTGTTTCACCCACTCATCGACTGACAACACGCCAGGAATTTTGTACACGTCTTCCTGTCACATAATGTTGTATTGTGTAACTAAACATGTTGAGATTCGGATAGAGTTGTTGTCATTTGTAAAATGAATTTTATTAAGAAAACATTCTATTGTGTGACTCCTTTATCGAGTGATAAATTAAATAACTTATAGGGCATTGAATATGGAAATTAAATATGTTCTCTAATTCGAAAAAAGCTAAGGAAAATTGTCGAAAGAACAAAACGATTTATCAATCCTTTAGTTACAATATAAGTAAAATTTGTTCTACAAAAGAAGTGTATTTGAAGAACACAAAAATGAGAAGAGCATAGAAGAAAATAAAATGTAAAACACACATCTCGATTGTCTCTGACCTTCGAAATGTCTTGATAATCAATATAAGAATTTTTTCTTCTCATTATAAATTCTCTTCTCTTCCTCTGACCGTGTGTGTTTGTGTATCTAATTTAGATTGTGAAATAATAATAGCATATCTGTGAATATGTATTTAAAGATATATTTGTGGAAAAATAAAAGTTTCAAACCTCCGCTCACGTGGTGGCGGCAAAAATTGCCAGCCCATGTATACAATAAATATTCCTGCACAGAAAAAAAATTTACATAAATAAAGTCAAAATGAGCATAACCTGACTGATAAGACGACCAAGTAGCGAATATATTTATATTACACTCTTTTTATATTTGCTCAATGTCTTGGTCGGACTTTTTTTATTCTCGTTCTTGTCTATTTTTTTCTTCAAATAATATGTATATCTCGAATATTTACACACTCTGGTGTGTCTAAAAAAAAATCCCATTTTAATTTGATGCGATTTTTTCGGGGCTTATCCATTCATTTTTCGCCTCACCAATATTTATTTCACGCTATTTGCCGGTAGTTTTGGATACACTCTATCCACAAAAAAAAAATTGTTTGGATATATGTAAGTGTGTGAATTGCGCTCCCTCGAAACTTCATCGGTGTTACTGACCGATAACTTTAATTCTCGTACTTGAATACGATTTAGCGACAAATTATGTATTTATACACCATAAATATGCATAATTATACTCCCCAGCCTGGGCTTCGAAGCCACTATCACCCCGAGGAGGCAATAAAAGTGATACCATCGCAAAAGTCTCACTTTTGGGCCTCTCCACTCCGGATTAAAGCTATTTTTGCCCCGATATTGGCGGAAAAGTCTTTAGTCTGTGTGTCTGACTTCTCTCCTCTGAATAAAAAATAAATAAAAACTCCACACAAGCACGGACTTCCGTCCTGTGTGGTGTGATTATCAGTTATATCGAGGGGTGAATAGCACACGCAAAAATTACCCAAAGACACACCATACGGAATTATTTTCATGGTATCCTCGCTCGCAAGCGCTAATTTAATTTTCAATTCACCCACGAAAGAATTATGAAATATTGTGCCATTTTTTTTCGTGCTTTTGCAGCACACAAAACAGCAAGAAAAAAAAATTAAATCACATGAAAAAGTCTCTTGAGTGTTCAACGGAATAGCAATGCCATCCACCAGCCCAAAGAGAGGAGAGAGAGTGAAATATTGTCGTGAAGCATGCTATAACAATTTTGTTCCTCCTCCATGAACACACCGTTCTTGTTACCTCTGCTAAAAAGGACAATTAATAGTTTGGGTGGAATATGAAAACTATATCAGTCTATTCCCATAACGAGGGGAGAGTCAAAATGGTAGAAAATGTGATATAGAAAACAAATTAACTTGTTGACACATTTCTTTTCGGGCTTCCCTTTTCTCCTCCTCATACCTATATCTCATCCAAGTGACAAAAGAACAAAAAAACACCCGGGAAGACTAATAAAATACCAACACCTAAAATTGTTCTAGGAATTATTTATGTGATTTTAGGGGAGATATCCTGTTGAAAAAAAAGCTTACATGACATCAAGAAACACAACAAAAAAGCTGATAATATTTTTTTTAAATATGGAAATCTTTTCTTTCAAGCTATTTTTAGGAAGCCAGATTACTAAAAAAAAAACGCGGGAAAACACCAAAAGACGAAAACATTATGATTTTTTTGCGTCCATCCGAATGAAAAACATTCGACATGTATTTAGCATCCAATGTACAATTTTGTGAGATGGAGAGGAGACGAAACTTTTGAGAATTATGCAAATAGTACAATTTCCTTATTTACATTTTGTCCACAATCGAGAGAGTGAGGGAAAAACCACCACAAGTATAACACAAAAAGCCACAAATTGCTAAACCGCCTTAGAGACAAAGAAGTGGAGCCACAGTGTTGAAGTGAAAAAAAATGCCTTACATACATATATATATAATAAAAAGAGCATAAAACTATAGAACGTAAGGAGAGAGAAAGAGAAAAACACGGACATTTGCGCTACATATCAATTCATGCCAGCCCACACTAAAAATGTATATTTACTAGTTTATATTTTGTGCAAAAATAAACTAAAAATATCTGTACGACTCATACAACGTGCTTGTGATTTTCCGGTCTGCAGTGAAAGAGATAGTTCGCGACTTAAATGACTCTCCACCACCGATTCGAATGGCACACAAATTAGAGGAGGAAGATCCAAATGGATAATTAATGGAAATTCACAGACATGATCGCTCTTTCCTTCCTCCTTCAAAATTTCACCAAGAAAAGATGGAGAGCATGATAAATATACGATATGTTGAGAATCTGTATTTTGGACTAGCCTTTTGAAAACTTATTACTTCCGAATAGAACTTGAAATAGGACTTGAAATCGATAGATCCTGAATGAGTTATAAACTTGTAAGACTTGAAAACCAAAACATCCAGATTCAATTATTGAATTTAGGCCTAAACTTAAAGAGTGTAGTTAAAGTCACTGAAAATAAATAACCTGTAAATTTTATTACCCGAATAATAAAATTATGATAAAAAATATTTTTCATCCACTTTTCAAACATTTTCACTCCATTAAGCCAGAATGTAAATAAAATTGTGATTTACAACCACCGGATTATATATCCGTGAAGTAATAACATTAAACATGTATCAATTCTACAGGTATTGTAAGGCAAATCGCGCAAGGCTTTTTCGCCGTGACAAATCGCATCATTGATGATACCAGTTGAGCGACTTCCGGCAATAAAATGCCTCTCTGAGAAATCTCTCCCATCTGCACTAATATGCATTTTATTCATATGTCCTGTGTCTCATTCTTATGTTGTGGTGTGTCACATCGAGTTATTCATCATTAATTTTAATTTCTTCCCACTGGATTATGAATGGGTAGGATTTTATGATGTGTTGAGTACAATATGTGATCGCTAAACAGATTTTAATGGATGCACACGCGTCGCTCAAAATCACAAGCCACCACCATATTGTGTGTGTACAATCAATTGACAAATGGAGCATTTCTTTCAATCGTCTTCCAGACATTCGACTTAAATTGACGAGAGAGAAAAATTTTCCACCACATTTTATTGCTCTATTTACACTGGGGATTTCAAATTGTCACAACAACACAAGATTAATGTTATTACGAGCGCGGGGATGGCAAGAAACTTTCTTTGCTCAGAATTTTTTTCCTTTAATATCGCGAGATTTAAACATCATCTTCCCTTCCGAGAAATGACAAACAATAAAACAATTCCAGGAATATGAGTTAAAAAATTTACTTTGTGGGAAATTTATTTTTAATTTAGTGGACAAACAGCTTATGTAATTACACAGAAATTCGTTGGACTTTAGATAAAATCAATATAATAGCTTTTGCAGTTTCTTTCAAGCTTGAAAAACATTTAACGCGAATTCTATCACTTTCTAAGAAATTTTGCAAGATAAATATAATATCAAATATAAATCATGTGTGGTTCAGATTTCGAAGAAAATTCCACCCAGATGAGAATTTTATGTTTTGTAAAAAAAAACTATTTTCTGCGTCACACAAAAGAATGAGACTATCAGGTTAATTTTTATCATAATTGAAATGAATTGAGCAGAGAGGGATCTAAATTACCGCATCTTATGTAATTCTAACATCGTATAACACCCAAGAAGGAAGGTGAGAAAATCTATGCTGTTCAGCAAAAGAGATTGAAGAAACTATATTAATTAGAAGGTGAAACAGAGAGAAAACAAAGCGCCTCCATTAATTGTAACTATCACACTTTTGTTCATTGCAAATGTAAATATAATATCTTCACAGAGGAAAATAATTCGCAGTGTTGCAACAATGTTTTCGGTATTATGGGAAGAAAAAAAAAAAAGACGATGTGGAGAACTGTTTGTGTGTTTAGGAATTAAGTTTAGAAAAAGAGTAACAAGATTATTAGAGATAAAACATCACAGACCTTGACAGTGCAGAACTGCAATAATTTGCATTTGTTCTGGTTATTTCTCATAATATTATCAACACTGCAACTCTTTTAAAAATAACACACAGAGAGGAGGCTCAACCATTCACCTTCTCCCACAAACGCATATTGGACGATTCGTCTCTATATATTTATGCCTAAGCATCTCGTGAATATACAAGACATTTGAAAATACACTGACGAGACATTGATGTTTATTTAGCTGCAAGTTCTCCAATTGCAACAAATTTATACAATATAATTCAACACAGTATATGTATATACATATATTTCCTAATATTGCCACTTCATGCGATGCAAGTGCAAATAAGATGATGTGCGAAGATGTTTGTACAATATAAACTATCGTGTAAATATCACTTTTATTGAAGCACCACACAACTTTTTTTTTCTTCTTTTCAATAAACTCTCAGACCTCGCACATTGTGTCACAAAAAGCAATTAATGTCACATAACTTGCACATGTCGATCAATTGAGATTATATATATACCTGTGGATTTGTGAGAAAATAAAAATTTATCTTTTTTGTGACATCGTTATTTTATAAGATTTTTTTTCCATTTTACAAATAAAATGTCTTTAAGTGAGAATATATCTTCTTCAAAAGTAATAATAATTTTTCCGTTGCACTTCTAAGCAACAAAAAAGATCAACCTAATCTTCTTTTTACAATTAATAAGCAACCGTTTCAACAGTGCATTTAAACGCATCAGCGGGAGATCTCTCATCTGTTTTGCCATTCATAAACCAAAACAAAATCATACATACATTTAACACACAAGACTTAATGATAATCGATGTGAAATAACATTAAGCTATCATTTGACGAATGTAATCCATCAGTGTCCATCAGATACAAAGTCATTTGTATATAATACACTACGAGGAGATATACTTTGTTGCAAATTACATGCACAACATTCAGAGAAAAATCGCCGAGGGACTAACGATATTTCGGTATATTTTTCTTCAATTTCTCCCTTTTCACCTTCTGAGATGTGAAAATATAAAAGTGCTTATTCACAGCATGATATTTCATTTAACCGTATAGATTAAGATAAATCACTGATGAAATTAAGCGTCAAAATCAATGGGGCTATTTAAATCGAGACCGGATTATGCGTTTTACATGGACACGATTGAATTAAGATTGGATTTGAAGTTGGATTAGAAATGACTTTAGTCAGGACTATCTCAATCCAACTTCAAATCCAATCTTAATTCAATCGTGTCCATGTAAAACGCATAATCCGGTCTCGGTGTACGAGCGCTTATTGATTGTGATTTGGGTGATTTGATTGCAATATAAAGAGACTCCAAAATCTTAGAATTGTAAAATGATGTTAAATTAGACGGATTGAAGTATTGTCCTGAGCAATGAAAACAATATTGGAGAATTGCTCTGCGTCGAAATTGAGTTACAAAAACAAAAAAAAAATATTATAAAAAATCGATTACGTCGTTAGATAAGTCATCCAAGTTGATAAAATATTTCACTTTAGCAGTAATTCAAAGACTCAAGAAGGCTCTCATACATATTATGAATCATATCTTCCTGGTTTCTGTGTGCATGTCATATTGTTGGAATATTCTGCTGTTTCCCTATACAAACTTTTATTTTTATGTGGCATGGTTGTATGCCAGCAGAATATTCCCAACGGATGTGAGCATGAAGAGACAAGGCAGATGCCTTCAAGAAGACGATGCATTTTTCACGAACTAAATAATTAGGAATAAGTGCTTCAAAGACAACATCTGAGATATGATGGAACTTGATGTGTTCATTAAATATTAAGAACTTTCTCATGTCTAAAAATATAATCGTCTCTCAATAGTAACATTTAGGTCTCTTGACAGAAGAGACTAATGTTTGACAGAAGCAACTAAGGCCTTAAGCTAAACATGACACCGTGGCATAAAATTTATAAATCTAACGAAGTGCGACAGGGATGATTTAATAAAATTTAAGAATATCAAGGTTTACAGAAATTAAAGATAAATAATATATTGAGCCACAAGTATGTTTATATAGGGTGGAAGGAAAATGATGATAGAAATTTATCCCAATTTAACAGAAATTTTAAAAAGTAAAACTTTCTCAAGTCATGAGCATTCCACAAAATCTATTATGTATAAGGCATTAGACGTTGCCCTATTAAGAGGATCATACAAATTTCATTGAATGTATGGAGTGAACCGTAAAAAAGACTTTAATCTATTCTGAGAGGAAATGAATGCAAATTGCTCAATAGAAATTGACTATAAGTATATAGAGGAGTTATGAGCAACAAAGATCTCTCGAAGAATAATTTTCTACCAAATTGATTTTCCAATACCTATATTTTCAATGTATATGTATATAAACATAAAATCACTTATCTCTTAAGATATCTCATCTTCCCATTGAATTTGATTGAAATTGTTTCCCATCTGCTATACTGTGTAATGAAAAGTAAGGACGAACAATTGACTCTCGAGAGTCTATTGTTGTTAGACGAGAAAGATATGGTGTGAGTTTCAAACATACAATTATTTACACAAGACACGAAATGACTATCTCCTCCGACGACTCTTGACGACATCCTTGGGCAAATTAGTGCATTAAATTTTAAGGAAAATATCTCGCTATGGCGATAAAATAAAAGTTTATGAGAAAACTGATATCTTCTGTAAATTTAGGACTTTCTTTCCCAGCACACAAATCACTTCAACTCAATTGTGCCAACGCCCACAATTCAACTTTTGCCAACAGAGACGACTCCCTCGAAATTGCGATCCCTTGACGCAATAGAGGACAAAGGGGTAGTGAAAACCGCATAAAATTAATGGCATTATCACACGAGGCAAGAGGGAAATGGAAAGTGTCACTTTACTTACCCACTAGCAGGAAAATAAGGTCTGAAACCGCTAAACTAAATAAGTAGTAATTGGTTGCGGTGTGCATTGATGAATGTCTCACAATGACGACACAGACAATCACGTTCCCTATTACTCCTGTTATGAAAATCGCCATGAACAGAATGGTGACCTGTAATTTAATAATTTAATTATTTTTCACGCTATATACAGTGTTGCACTCAGCGACCTAATTTGCATGTAAGTGTGTCAAATATTTAAATTACTAAAACACTTCCGTATCCATCGTTAAAACTAAATTTCTAGCATCCCAAGTGGATGAATTAAAAGAGTATTGACAAAATTGTAAATCTGTTAAGTTTAAAATGCAAATCTTAAATAGATTTTTTTACGATAGCCAATTTTGAAAAATTGCGGAGGCAACGAATAATTTTTCACACAACAATTTGTTTTAATTGATTATGCAAATTAGTTAAAGCTCCGTCTGCATTATAATGACTTGTCTCGTCTACACTCATTCTAAATTAAGTTTTTCTGTTTATTTTGATTTACATACACTACATAATGTAATAGGTCTGTATAATCGCATTACACGTAGTAGTTGTATTCCTTGAGTGGGTGGCCCTTCGGGTAATAGCTATTTGATGAAGTGACTGCAGATTCTGCATTCAGAGTCACTTATTTAATTTTTCAAACTTCATATTATAAATTTTATTATAATATACTTTGCTGTGGATTATAGCAGGGAATAACAATAATTTTACAAAATACAATACAGCCAAATCTAGATCTTAAGACGACATATTCAGTCTGTGCTGTGCACGCTTGAGTACATGAAGTTGGGGAAATATTTAATTTGTCTCAAGTATCAACAACACTGGGGAGACATTCTTCTGATACTGAAAACGTGATAAGAGGGAGAGTGATACAAAGAATGAAATCTCACAGATGTTTTTGAGACATTTACTCGTATTTGCATAATTATCGTGAGAGTTCCAAGGGGGGAATATATATAGAATCTAACTGAATTATTTCATTCTCATCAACTAACATATTTTTATCTGAGTCAATTTACGAGAGAAATTTGATAATTGAAATTTTAACATATCACAGGTGTTTGTCATATACGGAAGTGTTAGATTTGAAACCAATGAATGAATTTCTGCTGGTGTAAGCTTATATTCACGCTAAAATGATCTTGGTTTGGCTTTTGAAAGCAAATTAGTTCACTGAATGGTTAAATTAATTAAAAGTTCATATGGCCCTTTTGTGTCCTTACCATAAGTGCCATGAGGAGTGGCAAAGTTTTTGGTCCTCGTACGTGTTCTAGGTATTCCTCGACGGTGCAATTGAAATCTGGCATTTTCCGATCACATGGTAACAGTTCCCGGTAGTTGTTCTCATAGATAATAGGGAACTGGGATGCATTGTCAATAATACTGCAGTTGACGAGTGAATTGTTGCTCCAGAGGGCGGCCAGTGTTACATTGCAATTACTACTGGCCGTAGCAACGTCCAGGAGGAGGGCGTTATCGGTAAAATTGTCAAAGAAATGCCCTTGATTCAGCATCATTTTTTTCCACCCTGTCGGTATTCCCTTCACGATAGAATTTAATCAAGATGATGGTTAACTCTTGTGTGTCACAATACCAGCTTTCTGGTATCACTTCACATGTCTTTTCCACACTTCCACTCTATGCTTTTTGCTTAGCTCCTGTTTTTTGCTTTCACTTGTGCAACTGTCCGCTTTTGCCACTTCCTCCTTCACCACTTGCACTATTTTGTGATTAAAGTAGATTGATGGCACATTTCCTCGCGTTAATAGCAACACTCCAGTCAGTGCGTACAGCTGCTATATTGTCTCATAATTCAACTTGCACACTCACCGACAACACAGAAGCGTCTGGGATGGAATCTTGTGCGGAATTGCATCAATTACTGCGGAGGGAGAAAATGGTGCAAACTCATTAAAATAGTGGTATCACCCACACTTCCTACCAACAACTCTTTTTATTTTCCCATCTCATTGCGACGTGTATTGACAACATAATAAATAGGTCTGTTATGAATTTGAGATATAGAGTGGAGCATGTCTTGGCGAGAATGTGGCGCTCAATGAGCAATTTACCAAAACCACCCACCAACTCTATTGCATTTCGTATGCAAAACAGGAACGTCATGCTTTATTATTTGCATGCAGAAATCTTCTATTGACCTTCATGGCACTGCCGTGTTTCACTTTGCGACAGTTTACAAGACATTTTGTGTAACATCTTTCGCACCTTCGCCGGTCTTCCGGTCATGCAAATGGTGTGCATGTTGCACGGATGGTATGGAAATGGATGCTCCAAAATCAAATTTAATGATAATTTCATTCTCCTTCGTGGACTCTTACACAATGTATGTGATATTTTTCTCCATATATACATATAACTTTCTTCTAAGCTGACTTGTCTGCAGCTCCATATCGAAGCTTTTGTGCTTGTTTTATTACTCTCGAACTTCGTTCTGTATGTGGCAAGAAGCTGGATATCGTGAAAATGTGATTCTCAAAAATAAAACCTATGTTGACTTTTCCTGACCTGATTTCTCTTGAAGTAGTGAAAAAATAACTTTAGAAAATAGGTTTTTCCTTCATCTTAACCATTTAGCGAATTCTTTTCCGTATAATTTGAAGTTTTCTCATTACTTTTTAAGAATTGTGCTTTAGATTAAATTGAAAGTATTTAAATAAACTGTATGATATGTATTATTCATGGAAAATTGCTTCGTTTTTCATAATTGTTCTTAAATATTAGGATTCAGGATTCAAAAACAAAACGAAATAAAATGTTATTTTGGAACAACAAAATTCAAAAGCTATTTCCCTGAATGCCTAAAAAAATGGAGAAATACCTTAACAGAAACTGAGGAAGTAAATAGCAAAACAATATTTATTCTTCTGATACCAGCATAAGCTGAAATCGAAGTTTAGCACCCTCGCCTCAGGATTCTACATACCATCCACGAAAGTTTACTGCGGTGATTGGAATTGTGCTTATAGTGTTATTTTTTCTGCCAATATAGCACCATAAAGGGGCTGAGAGTGCCGGAAAAGTGATACCTTGCTGTAGGCTCACAATATCACTGGGGAGAATTCCTTGTTTTCCACAAACTGGGTAACTTATATTCACACGGGGCTTTGAATAGAACAACTCAGTATTTTTTCCCGAAAAAGTTTCACGGTCCAACACAATTTATAAGCAATATTCTCGACATTTTTATTATATTAGGTTTCAGTTGGGGGGAGAAAGTGCAAATGGGCAAAATGTTGCTTTGCAATAAATAATAAAAATAATAACGTTAACTCTAGAAAATAGGACGATTCATAGAAATTTCTACTTTTGGTTCTTTTGGTGTAATATTATGCGTGAAGTAACGACCGGTAAGGTTGTGATTAATATGTATGCACATAATCACGAGATAAAAATTTATGGTAATAACTTTCAAGGTCGAACGATCAATAAAAGCATCCGCAGCTGATTTTCTATGAATACGCCTAAGCATTCAATATAGTACTGTAAATTTACTAAACAAGTAATTTTCTTTCAATTTACTGGAAGAATAAATAAATAAATTATTGAATGGTACCTACTCATGAAGGGAATGCCTTTTGGGTATTTGGGACAGCATTAATGTGGCAATTTGGGTAATCCAAACCTGACTGTGACTCACATTACGACAATTCAGTCAGCATGAATGGGTTGCACCATTATAAAGGCCCATATCCTTATCATTGGGGTTCAATTTACATAGTATTAGTAGTAAGATTTACCATCAAGAAACATTTTGTACCAATTGAATACGATCTTTTATGCACAAATGTTTGTTCTGAAAATTGTAATGTGACGCAAAATGTCTCAAAATATCGCAAGATTTACACTTTTTAATTTTTTTTTAAACTTCTTCACCAGGTCTTTCCACTCGCGAACCGTCGTTTTACGGCTAATAACAAATTTGCTTTTTATTATACATTTTGATGTACAAAAAATGACATACAATGTATTTACTCGGAATATTACGATGTAATAAGAGGCAGTTAGAATTTTATGATTTTACGTTTCTTTTTCTTCGTTATTTTAACAAAAAAATGGAAATGGATAGTCATTGGAAAAAAGTATTTTTCTCTAAGAAATTAAACTATAGTGATAGGACCATTTTTTTTGCAATTTTTTGGAATCCATTTACCTTAAAGAGTTCAGTAAAATACTGAAATAAGAAAATCAATTCTATAAGTATATTAAAAAGTAAATTCTTTTAAAGAAGTTATGACAGAAATTTTATGAACTGGACAAACCGTGCAAAAGATATAAAATAATATCTTTAGAGAGACCACATGTGATTTCACCACCCTAAAATAAATCCCTCTCGTTATATTTCAGATTCCTTAATTTCTCGAAAAATAATGTAGGGGAATAGGCCCTTGAGGAATACAAAATACTACGCGCGTGTTTCTATTTTCATATTCAAAATATCTTATTTATATTCAAGAGATTTGGAAGATCTATTACACACACGACATCTCATATTAGAATTAAATTTTCTTGTACAAATAAATTCATAAAGATCCTGAATCTGAAGAATTTCACTTATAACATTGAACGCTTGAAAAAGAGAATTAGAATTCCTGAAGTAATTAACAAGAAGAACAAGAAGCGTTTGTCGGATTATATTACTGAACTTTTAGCCATAAAATTAATTCTACAACTTCAATTGTACAACCTAGAAAGATTCATGTAGCAAATCCCTAAAATGTTGTTAGGGGGAACATAAATTGTTGTAAAGATGCAGATGTATGCACTACAGCCATTACAGCATCCAGGAAGATTAAATTTGTCTTCTCTCTTCGCTCCAGTATTGCAATAAATAACATTCGCAGCTCACATTTTAGCAAGTGTTCGCATGGCAATTAGTGTCTATTACTCATTTCATACGTTCAAATAACAAATTAAAATTTTAAGAAAATTCCTCCACTTCTTGTGCAATCTTGCGGGTGTTGTATTTATTAGCCATCCATATCCAAATAATAAACTGAATTTTTACACGTATACAAAAAAATGAAAATTAGCCACATTCGTATTTTCCCCCGGAAAATTTCCACTAAAATATTCTAAAGCAAATTGGAAAAATTTTCTCCCAATTTCTTTCACCCCTGAACGCTGTTTGATCCCATCAGCGTTTCCGATCCTTTTCCGCCTTTTCAGTTTGCCTCACCATTTTTGCATGATTTTGCGTGATTATACCGAGACGTACAAAGTGTGGCAAGAGAGAGTGGTGAAAAATGTAAACAGAAATAGAATTGAGAACATCTTATCTCTACGTGGCGTTTTGTGAATGTGTAAATATTTAAACTATGATACTCTGGATGTCAGGTAATAGCAACATGTCTCTCTGCAGAATTTTTTCCAGCTTCACTTTCGTGTGCCGGCGCTCAAGTGGAAAAGATACTGAAGAGTAGTATATAAAGAGAAAAACCACAACGAAGTGTTTTTCGTATTTCAGTATTACCCACATTGACAATGGGAAGGATGAGGGATTTTTTGCTAGTAGGAGAGCCTCAGTAAATTTACGATTTTCACACGGTACCAAATCAACGTGATAACGACGAGATTGCACACTGTGTGCAGCAGGTGGGGAAGTTTTTGAGGGTCGCGGGGAGCTTTCGGTGGATCGCCTTGGATTTATGATATGGGGAAAAGGAGTTGGAAAAACCACATGAAGCCACTGCATAAAGCACAATCATGCTCCCTCATATTTACTTGTTTGCCTGCCATACAAACCTTCCTTCATATTTCAGGAAGATTTACCGTGTGACTGTGACACAGTAAAGCAAGAGAATAATCATACTCTAGTGGATTAAAGTATTGGATATATAGAAGGTAAGCAAATGCAGCACAATTTTGATCCTTCTCCGGAGTATTTTTATGTTCGTTGCCTGATTCTGCAGAGATACTAAGGCTCTGAGGCTTTACGTCTCTCTATATGTTAAGATTGAAAGGAATACTTGGTTGCTTGTATGAGAAATATATCCAACTCGAAGACAAATATAAATTATTCATCCTTCTGCTGCCTCGGAGAGATGTTTTTAAATGGAACATATGAGCCAAAGTCAAAAAAATATATCTTTCTAACTTTTGTTGAGAATTTAACGAGACGGAGTGACGAAATTACAGATGTAATAAAATATTCCGTGTCACAGACCGATGGTGGCGACGAGGGGGAAGATTTATGATTTTGCGGTAAATCGCGCACTACATGAATTATCAGTTAAATGAGGAGCAATTCTCAACCTTTGTGATATAGTCATAGGCTTAAGTTATTTATTTCTAACGTCGCCTGTCGGATTAGTTCTCACTGATTACATCGAAGCATATTAGATGATGTGTAAACACATCCTCGTGAATTCTAATGCAATTAGGATGGTGGATTTTGCCATGTAATTACAGAGGCAAGACGAGCATCTTCAATATTTGCAGAATTTGCGTGCGATATGAATGAACTAAGAGTGGAGTTATGTACCATCTCTTGCTCCCTACATATATCACTTCATCCATAGAGTGAAGTGATTGACTAATCTACCTCGAGATTGAAAATAAATTGAGTTTGCCCTTGTATTGAAGGAAAGATTTCCACATCTTTCACATTTTGCCATCGAGATTAATAATTTCTGCACTGGATGATATACCATTTCTCACTTTCTGCATTTACACTTCACATTATTCTAAGTAAATTTATTTTCCCTGCTATTCACTTTTCTCCACATCCACATAACGTTGGGCCCCCAGCAATTAAGTAGAAGTGCGGTAAACCACTTGATTATTGTGCACACTTGAACCACATCAATATCTTATGTTCTTGTCAGCAAGCCGCAAGAGATCAAATATTGGTGCTCTTGGCTTCGTTCTCAAGGATCTCGTGGGAGCTGCATAAAGCGCACATATCAGTACCCGAACGCAGACTGAACTGTGATGTTTCGCAGAGTGCTTAAAAGTTTGTGTCGGTTACACCAATGGAAATATTGTCGCCCAGATTTGTCGCTCAGTCTCTAGTGAGACTTCTCTCCCCAAGGCGCGTGTTACATTGCGCGCCCCACCACTTTTGCCAAATGGATTTCTCTCGGCTCGTGTGGTGGGGATACACCCCCTCATCGCACATACCTCGTCGGTTTCTCAATGAATCCACCACCCCACTCTTATCATGGCTCACAACGCTGGAAATGAGCCCAAAATGTGCCATTGAGACAATAATGAGTGAGATATTTATACAAGCATTTATCATTCTGGCATCGCAAGGCATGATTTAGCGTGGGAATGTGGTGGAGGTCCAGAGTTGAAAGTTTACCACCTATCCAAGCAGGTAGCATTTATTAAGCAAATATCTATGTCAGGTGGATGAGAAAACCACACCTGTTGATCCTATGATAGATTCCTCCCAGTATTTATCTTTGGTCTTAATTCCCATAACCCCTTAATACCGACATCAACTATATATCTCTCTAGAATCACACACACAAAGTGAATATTTACTGGGAAATTTATACACACTGAGTATTTTCCTCATTTAATCATTTCAATTGCTCTCTTTGTATAACCCAAGGAGCGGAATGACAAAATAGTTTTCGAAAGGGAATACCATTTGAATCCCATCATGTATACATTTAAACTGTATTTTATTGAAATGTTCCAAGAAATACTTATCTCTTTATATGCCAATATACCTAGTGATTTCCGTTTCATTTGATATTGAGAAAAGGTTTGTGGTGTATAGAATATGTTCAATGGAGGAATTTAGTTTTGAATCCCCTAAAAATAAAATTATTATCGCTTCGCATACTAATATTCCTAATTTGTGATTTTGATTAAACAAGATGTAAGATAAAATTTCGTTATGTTGTCATATTTCCAGTAGTGTTTCCATGTTTAATTCTCAAATCTCTGTAATAATGATAGGTATACTAAACAAAATTTTGCGATAAATTTGATACTTTGAGGAGCTACTCGAATTTCCAAAACAATCAATGGCATGGAATCTCTCATAACGAGAACAAAGCCTATCATCCATAACGTTTATGTCAAATTCATTTGAATGATTTTATTGATTTTGTGCCTTTCAATGTCTCAAAAAGCTCTATCTCGGCGAATCTTCTGAGAGTTCGATTCTGTGATCCCTGTTCAACTTAAATTCTGCAAATTCTAACTTGATAACATCTTAAATATACTCTTAGAAGCTTAGCTTTAATAAGGCAAAATATGCGATCACATATAAATTACACTAAACGTATTAGACAATCAATAATTATATCATTTTATGATTGAATTGTTGATTGAGTGATTGATTTAATAATAAGATTATCATCAGAGGTATTAATAACTCAAAGTGAAATTCAATCATCCAAAAGACGCACATTCAATTTAAATCAATTTATAGAAATTTAAGTCTTTGTTTCTGTATTTAGCCACAAAAGTGATATTCTCACTTCGGCATATTACCACAATTTATCACCTGAATAAACAAACCGCAAGAAATATGAATATGATAAATCAATCAAGGTTATAGATATTCTAAAATAACTCAATTAACAAATGTTTTCGGGTTGAAATATTTCCTTGAATTTGACTTTTAATATATTTTATAGATTACATGATTGGGAAATTTTATTTTCAACATTGGATATCCTATATCCATAGAAATAAGCCATGTTTGTTTTACAGCTCATACATAGGTTTGATGAGGAAAAATTAATGGCATCCAGATATTTATTGACAAATTTTATTGTATCTCATCGGCCAATTTTTGCCTATGGTAGTCTGATGAATTCAGCAGATTCAGCATATAAAATAATTCACATTGTCATCAACATATCGAAACTGAATTGTGTAATTGAATTCCTGTTTCGTAGTTCATTTCTATAGAAAATTATCAAAATTATTATTATTATTTACTGTGCGCATTTTCATCAAAACTTTATCCCTTGTGGAATGTTAATAGTTTATTTTATATGGTACACTTTGACTGCCTCGAGCCATCATTTAATAGAATTTATTGAAGAAATGTCTTTCATCGACTTACTCCACTCAATGAGGCTTGTACATTCAAGTTTCAATCCTTAAGTTAAACATAACTGCAAAAAATATACATTGAGATCGCAAGTGGGTGCAATTGATAGAAAATTGAAAGAGGAAGAGTATAAAGTTTATTGTTATGTGAATAGAAAAGAGAAAATAGATGGAAAATGCAATAAATGTGGGAGACGGATGAAGTTTAATATTGTTGAGTATATTGAGTTGGAATCACAAGTGCATTGTGCTTTGGGCATACAATAAAATTTTCCAAACACATTTCCTACTGCAATTTGCGTGATGTAACATATATGTATTTCATGTGAAAATGGGAAAAATACCGTTTTAGATGAAGAGGATAATGTGGCAAAGATCTCACCATTGCCGCCCACTTTTATTCGATTGTTCGTACCTATAATATATATAGTTCTTTGCTTATAAAATAGGATGTTTTAAGCGGAAGTGTGATATGAAGCAGCCTTGACGGGGAAGGTATATAGGCAAGATATTTGAGGTGATGTACGCATAAAGCGGAATATCATATCGGCGCACGAAATATCCATTTGGTGGGCGTGTGTGGAATCTTTATCCTTCAGTTTAAGGTGAAAATAACCTACATCAATCCCTGCTCCACTCGTTTCTCTATACATCGTCGTCTTTAAACCTTAACAAAGGGATAGAAATTCGAAAGGAAAAACAGAGAGATTGTAGGATTGTTTCGTTCCTTTATAAAAGGAATGAAAATTGTTAAAATATTGGTTCAATTTGAAGAAACCAAAAAAGAATTAATTGTCTAAATAAATAAAAGAAGCGTTAAAATATAATATTGGCAGAAAAATAATATATACGTATAAATTCTACATTAGGTATAAAATGTAATAGATTTTTTTTTAGAAATTTTCCATTGAAAAAGCTTATTTAAATAGGATTGTATGAATTTAGGATTCATGCTGATGATGTTGTTTTCTCCAGTTGGCTAAATTATATTCTATTATCGCGAATGGGGGAACATCAAGTTCAAGTTTCTCAGAAAAAAAGCGATGCGCGACTGGGGCAAAATATCCAATAAAATACCTAAAATATCACATATGTAGCACATTTGGCACAGTTTCGCTCTTTTCCCAATATTGCAACTTTCCCGGCAACAAACAAAACACGAGAGGAAAGTGAAAAGAGTGAAACACATTTTTCCAAAATATCTGCCAAGCCATTTAATTTGTAAACACTGTGAAAAAGCTACATTCGAGCATAACAGCTTTTTTTCATATTAAATGAAACACTTGTACAAAAGTGGTTTGTTTGTGTATTAAAATTCAGTGGATGAAGAGGAAAAGATATGAAATTGTAATATGGCTAAAAAGGGTTCCTCATATGAACAAATGGGGTGATGGAATTTTATATAAGAACTGTACAAATATGTAACCCTTAATTCAGCCCATTTAAAACTTGTGTTTGCATAATATATAAGACAATTTCAAATTATACACATTCTGTTTCAACATAAACGTTCTTATGCAAGAAATTCTGCACACAAATGTGATTCAGCCCCAGACGGCAAAGAAATTGCAACATCAAGTAAGATTCCCACAGAAATACATTTTCCCCCCATTAGTAGGTACAAGGAGTAAGAAATAATATTATTATATATTAAACATTAAACGTTTCAAATAAGCAAGAAATGTATAAGAAAATTTTAAGTTTATCTAACATCAAAATTAGATAACATACCTTGCGGCGAATGCTATAGAAATCACCAGAACAGCTCTGGCGCACTTGCACTCCCTCAGATATTAGCTATATCTTACTATACACTGTTATTAAAGTGAATATTGAAACTCATGTTTAATTATATATCTGTAATCTGACACATCTGTTTTATTTAAAACTACATAGATCAATTTATTCATCCTTAAAGAAAAATAAAATTCAGTTATAATTTATACATTTCCTTCTAAAGAACTTTCTCTTTCAATTAATAAGTGGGTAATTTGAGAGGAAACTTGGTTTGTATAGTTCACTTACTTTCTTTATGAAACATCACGATAAGGATATGGTATGTAATAGTGCTATTCACGCCATAATCCACTTCTACTTGTAGTTTAGGTGCTAATGTCCTTTCTGGTAGAAAATTATTACATACGGCTTAATAGCTTTATTGCCGTGAAACAGCTGTTTGACCTTTTTATCTTATATTTTACTGTCTAAGCTTAATAATAGGAATGAGGTCTTCTTTTCGCCTAATAAAACTAACAAGTGTAATTGAAATTCTCCAAAGCTTACAATGTAGATGAGAGCTAATGATATCCTTCCGCTCGTCTGGAGTTTTCCCCTTAGACAGAATATATAAGTTGACCTAATCATGTCATCTGAAGGTGTCTAGAGAGTGAAATAAATTTTCTCGACAAGAAAAGGAAATAATTTAATCTTATGAGGAAGTATTGGAAATTTTTTAAAGAAGAGTTCTAAAACCGTCTCTTCTCAATGGGGAACATTAATTTATAAATTAATTATATATAAATTGGTCAGATCAAACCACCAAACCAAATCACAACAGGACGAAATGTCAGGAGTCCAAAAATACCCACATCTAATTTGTTTATATGCTGAAACTATATTTTTGTCCACTATTATAAAAAGTAAATCACCTGTTTAATATAAACAATGTGTCTCTATACAAACGAACACGACTGCTCATATCATCAATATTTCTTTCTTTTAGGTATATATATATGTATTAGACTTTCTTTCTATTGTATACGTGAAGCACGAAGCTCTCGCCAGAGAAGCATGATGGACTCCTTTTTTAATTAATCCCTCTGAAGAAAGGTCAAGATCAAGTTCATGTCCCAAATGTCTGATTATTATTTTCTCACGAAGATGGATTTTAGGCAAGAAACACTTTGATTAAGGAAGTGCGGTCTCAGTGAATCACATTATGTCCTGTATAAGCTGGGATACTGATTTTGACGCGTTGGCCCAAAATTAATGGATTGTTGCCTTGTGCGAGTATCCGATACATCGGCAGGGCAGGATATGAAACAAAAGAAGTAATAAAGTTTGACCAAGGTCTTGACCACATTATATCAAAATGGACTGCAAGTTTCCAATAAATGTCGTAGGTTAGGGGTTATTTATTGAGGTTTAATTTACAATATTACTATAATAAATTTTCATAACAGAGTTCATTCTGAATTTTGCTAAAATGACCCCTCAACTTAAATTACATTCTTAATTGGGATTTTGAGGGCACCACAGTATTGGGAAGATTCACAAGAACTTTGCCAAAATCATTCACCAGGTTAAGCTCTATTATAAGTCCTTTCAAAGGACCATGAAATCTTAGAAAATCTTCTTTACCTTACATTTCACTTCACCTTGTTTTACTTTCGAACTATAACTAAAAGGATTTGAGTATTATAATTTCTATATTATCAATTCTAAGTACTTGATGGTTCATTTTTGCTCGCAACAATGTTCTTCTGATAAAGATTTGTAATGTGATAATTTTGAATTACACCATTACTGAGTTGCTATATGAATTTATGTTTATTTTCTATTTCATATAGAGCCATCAGTCATAAACCCATTATTCATGTGATTGATATGATGTCAGATAAATATGCTGCCTCCTTGTAATTTATTAGGATCACATTACGCAAAATTTAATTGGAAATCGAGATTTATGCTGTTAAATTGCTGATGAACATTGCCTCCTAAATAACTTCGAATTTTTCTGAATAAATATTTACACACA
>CAKKOB020000499.1:1797-33065 GCA_918844115.2 Phlebotomus perniciosus | reverse complement strand
CATTTTCAACTTTTTCAATACTGAATGAGCGCTAACCCTTCATGATGTATAGTGGAGTTGGTCAGGGTGGGATGACCTATGTTCATGCACTATAGGGGAATCTGCACTCACGTTATTTGTGAAGAATCTCATACAAAGCTACGTAATTAACAAGTATTTTCAGTAACTTTCATCAACTTTGAATTTTAAGAAATTTCCCAACAAATTCTTTCTAATCCAATAAACCACACTCGGAAATATAAAGTCGTAGAGCGCGAAGCGCTTCGCCACCACAAGAAGCCCCGCAGGGCGAGGCGCGAAGCGCCTCGTATTTTCTAAAAGTATTCCCTACTCTTCCAAAAGTATAACATATGTGTCGCGGGTGGTCATTTTGACCCACCTTGGTAGTTCTAGTGTTAAACTAATCCAAAATTCACTGAAATTAGTTTTGAGCTAGGCTTTAGGCGCTATCTTCGTTTGCTTGCTATGTATAGGTTAGTTAAACATATTTTCTTTCCATTCTACAGTAAAATTTTTGACTAATTTTTTAAACTTTCAATCTACATATTATTTAAATTCATTTCATGAAAGTTTCCTTATTTTGGCCACCGTTTTGCATTTATTAGAATATACGAGCAAAGTTTTCTCCTCATTTTGCTATTTAGTTTTTTGGAAAAAAAAATAGCAAAAGTTGAACATTTCAAAAAAGTTGTAAAGTTCCAAAAACTCAATAATTTTAATTCTAAAAATATAATAAATAAACAATCAATAGGTCATTCTCACAAGACTTATCATGATTGATTCTCTGAATCATTTATGTACGTAGTTGAGTCATATATACCTGTATTATTCTTATCATTCTATGGATTTGTATATCTGATAAAAAACAAAAATACGTAAATAGAAATAAATTTAAATTAGAGAGAGTCCAACCCCGATTTATACATTATTGCTCAAAATTATCACGGTTGTATTTCTTTTATTAGACGTTTGTAAGTATATGTGTTTTGAACAAAAGACTTTTTTTTGCCACGATTGAAAATATTATCCGAAATCAGTCAGAAATTTGATACAATGCATTTCAAACATAGAGATTTTTATTGAATTTTATAACAATTTGAATAATTTAAAATTTCTCCCTCCAACTTTTTTTTTGACGATAAACTATTGAATCTTAAAAGTTTTATTTAATAAAGTCCTTGGTTTATACATTGATTTTATTTATATTTAAATTTGTGGAAAGTTTATAACTTTTCAAAACTCGTACGTTCCCTCAATATTTTCAATTCTTCACTATAATAGGTTAGGTATACATGGCATAATATTGTTCTGTGAGATCTAAAAGGCAAAATTGGTAAATTTTCTCGGTTTGCTTGCTGGTGAGCTGCTGTGGGTGGCACAAAAGCGTGTTCCCCTAAAACATGGTTGTTCACTTAAATAAGTTAGGTGTTTTTTTTGGGGTTTGTTCGTGAAAATGTTGCATATGTAGTTCCCATCAGAATTTTCCACCATCAGACTTTTTTTGTTGTTGTGTGATGTACCTCAATTCCAGTTATTTCCTCTATACCGCAGTTTCTAGATTTTACCTCTGAGATTATTCTATATAGTGGGAACGCTCTTTTTTATTTTTTTTTGCTACAAAACAATAGTGTTTCAAAGCGTGATCTAGCAGCGAAGGGGTTACCATTTAATTTGAAAAATACCTCTGGTTAATGAAATGTATTTGATGTGTGGACGAGGCTCTTTTCATTTGGTCTGGTAAATTGTATGAATTATCAGTTTGGGTGGATCTTTTTGGTGGTGTTATATTGTGTTGGAAATTTATAATGGGAATCTGTTGCGCTTCTATAGCCAACTGGTAAGGTCAGGGAGTATAGAATAGCAAGTTATACCAAACTGACAAGTGCAAGTTGCAACGAGGACACACATTCAACAAATATCCCCGCAAAATCCGCCCTTTGCGCTCATTTATCTTCATCTTCCGTCGGATTCTTGATTACTGACACATCCCTGTTGCATGAAACCCTGCAGTGTTTGCAAGAAATGCTTTGGGTCATCTGTAAAAGTTATCAGGGAGAATTGCTTTGGACCATTTTCAAAGTTTAAATTGCTTAACAGTGAAATACCTTGCGACAACACTTTTTAAGTGGAATATTTTAGTGAAAATTTTTCCAAGATATTACACGGTATATAATCTTCACTGACTCTGTTTTGTGTTTAGTTCAATTCATCCGTGATAATTACTTTTTGTGAAGAAGAGAAAAAAATATAGTACTGCCAAATAACCCCGTGACTCACATTTGGTGATAAATTATATCGCAAACCTCATACTCTTCACACTTCAAGGCCGATATGAGCGACGCAAACTCAAGAGCGCGCATCATTGAGGGCAAGTCATGACACATTTTGGGGGGAGATATCTTCGTCTCTCTTGTACGTGTTCACCCTCAAATTTTGTGATCCCTGTTCTTCCGGCAGTGGCCAATACCGTGGGTAATGGGGGGGGGGAGTTGAAATTGTGTGCGCGCGATGAGAAGAAAATTTTACATGTCAATTCGAGGAAAATTTTCACACAGGCACAATTTTCGATGAATGAACGATAAAAGTGCACTGACCCTCCGCAAAGGAGGATTTTTTTTCTCTGATGTGTCTCTCATTGAAACTTGTATTCCCACAACTGAAATATTTCCCATAAAGTGACATATAAAAGACAAATAAAAGTAGTAAAAGTTTGATGTGGTTTGAGAATGAGAGAACGAAGCGAGAGAGAGAAAAAAATGTTCATTGAGAATATCTCTGGCGGCACAATTTACACCTCCATATAGCCTCCATATATGCTTCTGATTGAGTGAGTCACCGTGTTGATTTTCCCTCAATTGAGGTGTTTAATTGAAAATTACATTTGAGATGTGATGCAATTGCTAAAGGCATTTCCCGCATTCGCGCGCACTTCAAATGTGGCAATTGGAGAGAATTCTGTGCACTCCGTATATTACCACCCATATCGTGTGACCCACCCAAAAGCTTTCCATTTTAACAGAAAAAATGTTCATTTTCATTTTTGTGTATTTTTCCTCACATCTGGCAGAGTAGTTTTATGGCTCTTTATTGGGATTTTGCTGCAAGGAAATTGTTTTTTGTACGGTTGAAATTAAAAATGGTTTTATATTCTATCAAAAAAAAACACTTGTTGACAAAGTTATAATAGAAAACTTTAAATATCCGTGAAGAAAAATTCATATTTTTCATATAAATTTAATAATCTTTTTAAAAATTATTAAAAGTAAGGAGCTGATACTGTAACCCAAATTTCTGTGTTTGTTCGTTTGTCCGTCTGATCTAAAAACAAACCGGTTGCAGATAGAGACTTCAAGTCTTAGTGACCCGCCCCCCTAAAGTTGATATTGCGTGCTCATAGGGGAGAACGGGGATTGTCGGAACAGAGTGGTACCAAACTCCGTGATTTTGAAACAATTCCATTACGTCAATCATCTACATTTTCTGCAAAAATGGTTAGCCTAGTCCTTGTCAATGATTATTTTTGTTTTACGAAAAACGCACCAAAAAATTACCGTGAAAATGCAATATTCCGATGACTCTGTTCTGAAGACTGCCTGCAGTGTTAGCGTTCAGAATATTTGTTATCACATTTTTATTTTCCTCTCCAGGAAAATACGAGGATTTTTAGGCAAAAATCAAGCGAACTTTACTAACATAAAACCTATTGCTGATTATTCAGATGAAAATCTTAAAGTTTCAGCTTTATTCTCATTCCAATTAATCCATGTTCTCCCCTAGGTATTTTTTTCGATTTCTCTAAACATAGGCTTGAACATTTCGTCCATCCTAATATTTTTCATCAATATTGTGTCTTACAATTTTTCAAGATCAAAGATTTGAAACGTAATATTTTTCAATGGTTTAACTCGTCCCAACACCATACTTTTCTATTAGGTATACTTTATTGTCCTAGAACAAATTTACTGCCATTTTTCACAATTTTCGATAAATCAAGATAAACAAGCCAATCAGAAAAAGTGTCTAAAAAAATCACCCTGGCTTTTTCCTTGCCAAAATTTTGCTGTGAAACAAGCCTAATGAGATGTAATGCATCTTAAGAATATATATATATAATGGTGCTATCACATGGGATTTTTTTTGTCAGTAAATTCTTGCGGTTGAAAACTATTGGTTGAAAACTAACTAAACTAGAAAAATCATGAAATTTCAACTCATATCCAGTGTGTTCTATATTTATGAAGAATTTCTAAAGTGAATTTTCCAAAAAACTCAATAGATGTGCGGAAAATGCCGTTCAACAGAATCAGGCGCATCTACTATAATAATTACTTATTTCAGTAGGTACTTAATATCTCCTTATTCAATTCAACAGAATTTTACAAACTTCTATGGAGCTTTTCCGGAAAATTCTCTTTAGAAACTCTTCATATAATAAATGTATGGAACAGACCGGATATGGGTGGAAAATTTGATGATTTTCCATTGGAAGATGCGTTTAAAACGTTTTCAACCGTATGAATTTATAGGACATAAGTATTACCTCGTTATAGCATCATAAATCTTATCTGAAATAATGAAACGATTTTCTGAATTAAATGAATATCAAAGTTTCAACAATTTATATTGTGAATTTCGAACGTTTAACAAAAAATTCTACTATAGACAAATCACATGGATTTTCATTTCATTTCACTTTTAGAGGACATTAAATTTACCATTAAATGCATTTAAGAATAGAATAGAATTATGCTGTGTCATTCCTCATTATTTATTTGACCCGTTCTTGATGTTTGTGCTGTGCAACTGAAAATTTGTTCTACTAAATTATTTGTGGGGTTTTCCCATTCGGTACAATGACAAAAATTTTAGATATGGGGATGAAGTTTATTGATATTTTTTCATAGTTATGTGTTATGGCATTTGACAATATGATTATATGGAAATTGTAAATAGCAAATATTTATCTTTATATGCTCTTTTACATACAAATTCTGGCATTTATGTGATTATACATTGAACATTGTCGTTTTGCTCTATTTTCTCTTTTTCACGCGAAAGTTTAATAGAATATTCTGTTGATGGAAAGAAAGTTTAAAATTGTTTCGAGGGAGAAAGGCGGTTTAGCAGAAGCCGGAGACACATTTAAATTTCACTATATTTTCAACTTGTTGCCCGCGCCTCAGTGCATCATGAGAAATTGATCCTGAAATTGAACTTCCAGTTGCGAGTGATTAAGTCCAATCACAGTGATTTTTTATTTGATTACTGTTTTGATTGATGGCAAAACATTTATTTTTGTTTCTGGAAAATCTGTCAGGCTGAATTTGGTGAGATTTGGAACAGTTGTGTTTGTCAATCAGAATTAGAACATACGAAAACTGGGCGAGCGATCAATGCAATGCGGAAATTACCGTGTTGGAAGAATAGAGCATTAAAATCAGTGCGGTTTTCAACCCACGATATTGCGAGGAATTATGAATTGAAAATGTTATCAATATGTAGCGAAATGGAAATGAAAATTTCATTGAGAGAACAAAGTTGATATTTTTCCCCAGAGTGATGAGTAATTATATAATTATCGAGTATTAATTCTGGTTTATTTGCTTTATTTATTTTTCTGTCTCCAGTGAACAGTATAATATGTATGACTTTCATTGGAACATCGTCTGCGAACATATGATTATACAATGTGATAATTTCTCATGCCGCATGGTTATTCACAGTTCCCCTGACAATGGGTGATGGAGTTATAAAGTGTTTAGTAACTAGTAAATTGGTGAATGACACAAATTTGAATCATCCTGAGATATTATATGTATGAATTGTTTTTGATATATAGGAAACTATATTGAATTGGTGGATGGAAGACACTAATTCAATTGATGAGTGAATATTTGACATGGAACAATCAATATATTGATATCTAAATGCAATCGTCTCTTGGTCTTCTCTTATTTATCAGGCCCAGAGTGACGATGATGACGTCGGGCCGGACGATGTTGCTGTTAATGTGGAGGGGAGGGATGGATTCATGGATGACTTCTTCAATGAAGTCGAAGAGATACGGGAGATGATAGATAAGATCCAGACAAATGTGGAGGAAGTCAAGAAAAAACACAGTGCAATTCTATCAGCGCCTCAATCTGATGAGAGTAAGTTTGAGAGATTTTTTAACGCTTTTAAATTTATTTGAAAAAAAAAAATGAGAAAAATAGATTAATTTGAAAAAAAAAATGTTTTTAAAATTGAAACGATTTTTTTTACTGTTTTGATTTTTGATAAAATTTTATTAATTTTAATAAAAATTTAAATCAAATTTTGATTATGAGCTAATTAACAATTGTTTGACTGATGTTAAAAATGATATTTTTACTAAAAATTTCTATTTGACAATTTTTTTGCTTTTTTCAAATTTGAAATCGATAACAAATATTCGTCACCTTCATTTTATATAGTTCTTTTCTAAAGTTATTTGTTTCAAAAGCAAAAAGAAAATCAAATTCGTAGTGACTTAAAAAGTTTCTAAAAACCATAAAGTTTTTTTTAAGTTTAGATAAAAATTTATTACTTTTTTCAATCAAATCTAATTCAATTAATCATAATGCTTATCCTTGCAGAGACAAAGCAAGAGTTGGAAGACCTTATGGCCGAGATAAAGAAAACTGCCAATAGAGTCCGTACTAAGCTAAAGGTGGGTAATAATATCCGATCGGAATGTCAATTCAAATTGACTTTGGAATGCGATGCGATAATTCTATGGGTTGGGGGGGTTAATTTGTTTGACCATTGCAGGGCATTGAACAGAACATCGAACAAGAGGAGCAGGCTAACAAGTCCAGTGCTGACCTACGAATACGCAAGACACAGCATTCGACCCTCTCGAGGAAGTTTGTTGAGGTGATGACGGAGTACAACCGGACTCAGACGGACTACAGAGAAAGGTGCAAAGGGAGAATACAGAGACAGTTAGAAATTAGTAAGTGAAAATGGGGGAAAGTTTAATTGTCTATAGCCAGAGATAAGATGTTCTAATTGAAATTCATTGCTATTTGCAGCGGGTAGAACTACAACCAATGAAGAATTGGAGGAGATGTTAGAGCAAGGGAATCCAGCGGTATTCACTCAAGGAGTAAGTGGAATTCTAATTCAATTTTTCCAACATGTTTTCAACAATGACTGCATTTGACATTTTATGAAATAAAAATGTCTTCATATTTTTTTCTTCTTCTTTTCTTACTTCTCCCGCCACAGATTATTATGGAAACGCAACAAGCCAAACAGACTCTGGCAGATATTGAAGCTCGACATGCAGATATTATTAAGTTAGAGAATTCAATCAGAGAACTTCATGATATGTTCATGGATATGGCTATGCTAGTCGAGAGTCAGGTGCGTAATACGAATGGCAAATTTTCATCCATCTCAATTAACATTTTTTTACGCTGACTCCGTGTGGGACAAGAGGGAACCTGTTGGGGCGGCCATTTAACTTTTCCCCAGATAAACTTTTCAAGGTTGATAATTGTGAGATAAGAGTGGCCAAAAATTGCCTCTAATCAGCACAATAGAATGGCTACAAAAGTAACAAAATTGCTTAATATCTCGAGATAGAAGAGGGAAAGTAATAGAACAATTAAAGAAATGATTTCTAATCCCGATTGAGGGCTTTTTGGTCGATATATCGGATTATTTTGTCTTTCTGAAATGCTCAAAGTAGGTCAGACGAAGCGTTATAGGAAATGCAATGGGAGCGCCATCATGGTTTTCTAAAAATCAGATAATAATTGAGAGATTAGCAGTAAATTCAAATCCTGGGTCCAGAGGCCAATTTTGAGCCTTTAAGGGTTAAAAAAAAATTATTCCAAAAAACTTCCTTTTACTCTCGTTATTTGCTATTATATTTGTCATTATGATTCAGTAGAAGGTTTACTTAAAATTCCTAAAATCTGTTTCATCTTCATAAGATGGAATACAAAATTTTCTCACGTTTGCTTAATCTTTTTTCATTTAAAGTTAGCCTACAGTGTATAAGGAATTTCTCTCTAACATCTCTCTCACTTTAATTCACTCGTGCTGTGTTTCCTAATCCCATTAGAAGTTGGGGAAAATCATTCAGACTAGAAATACCGGAGAGCCACATTTAGAGCATTTTATCTAACTGATGTGTTGTCGACTAAATTGGCTCTAAGAAACAGTAAAATCTATTTTGGTGCATTTCCCAAAAGGATTATTGAAGTGGAAAATCCTCAACGTCTTTCTGAATCTCCATGTCTAATGTTTAAGGAGATGAAATTTACAGAAATTGACAAGGAGAGTGAGATCCACACTATCAAATTAGTTTCAAATATTTTGACAATATGTATTTTTTTAAAAAGAGCAAGCCTCAAGCTAGAGGTAAATCTGAAGCTTTAAGTCAGATTCAAGCGTAAAGCCAGTCTTAAGCATAAAACCAGCCTTAAGCTTTAAGCCAGCTTCGAAGTTTAAGTCAGCTTAAAGCCAATCTTAAACTCTAAGCCAGTCCTAAGCTTAAAGCTAGTCTTGCTCAAAGTCCGCTTCGCGCTTTAAGTCATCTTCAAGTTTAAAACCAATCTTAAGTTAAAAGTCAGCTTCAATTTTAAAGCAGTTTTATGCATAAAGCCAGCTTTGAGCTCTAAGCTGGCTTAGTGCCCTAAACTCTAAGCTAGTTTTAATCTTAAAGCCAGCCTGAAGCTTTAAGCCAAACTTAAATTTTAAGACAGCTTTAAGTTTTAAGTCAGCTTCAAATTTAAAGCCAATTTTGAACTCAAAGTCAGTTTGGAGCTTTAAGTCAGCTTCAAGCTTATACCCAGCTTTGAGCTTTAAGTCAGCTTTAGTTTTAAAGCCAACCTTAAACTCAAAGCCAGTTTTAAGCTTAAAACCAGCCTTAAAGTCTAAGCCAGTTATAAGCTTAAAGCCAGGATTAAACTCTAAGCAAGTTTTAAGCTTAAAGCTCAAAGCTACCCCTATTCTTTAAGTCAGCTTCAAGTCTAAAGCTAGACTTAAATTTTAAGGCAAGGCTTATAATAAACTAAATCTTTTGTTTATTGATTTGTTGAAGGTATTTTCATGATAAATTTTGATAGTGTGGATCCAGCAATAGACAGTATAGAATTCTGTTTATAATAAAATTGTCTTTGTTAAACATGGAGTCAGCATTTAAACATCATATCCATCTATCTACTAATCAAAATGTGTTTTTGGTGCAATTTTTTTCTTCTTTTGAAATCATTGGAATACAGGGCGAGATGATTGATCGCATAGAATATCACGTGGAACATGCCATGGACTATGTCCAGACGGCAACACAAGATACGAAAAAAGCACTGAAATATCAAAGCAAAGCTCGTCGGGTGAGTTTCATGGAACTGAATAAAACTAATGTGTTGTTTTCTTTTTTTCTTTTTGTCCTTCCTTCTGTGTCCATCCCATCACCAACATATTTGCGAAAACAAACCAACCACTTTCCCATCACAAAAATTTATGTTTTTTTTCTAATCCTCTCACTGTTTTATGTCTCTTCTCTGACTTTCCTCGATCATTATAACAATTTTAACGTTTAACTGAATGTCTTGCATTAATCTGCGTCTGCATGATTTTATACGATGATGAACTTTCTTATGCTGTCTATTTAACATTCTTTGCTTTTATATGTCAACTACTTTTTTCTCTTTACTTCCATCTTGGGGTGTTTATTTAATAAAAACAACAACTTGAACATTTTCTCCGGGAAATGTTATATATACTCACACAATATTGTCGATAACTTTTACACTGCCTGGCATCTTCTATCTGCAACACGTAAATTTTCCCAACTAAAACCAAAAAAAAAAACTTTTCAAAACCACTCATGGCAACAAAACAAACCCACATCACTCTCTCTATCGTATGAAAACCCCTCCAAGGTATATCTTCTGCGTATCTTGCGGCCGGATGAATAATAAATGAAAACCAGGGTGATCTCGTGGATAACATTGAGCATCATGTTGAACAGAGTGGAAGTCACGTGGAAAAGGCTCATGGGGAGCTCGTACAAGCCAGGGAATATCAGTCAAAAGCGAGAAAGGTATAAAACAATCTCTGAAAGACTTTCATGCAAATTTTCGGGAGATTGTCCTAAATTATATTCAAAGGGTGACTCATATTTGTTTGATTGAAAATTGCAAGAAATGGAAGGTATTTTGGGATGAAAGTTTGCTGAACTTGAAAAAAATCTTCCTAGAAATTAGGCAAAATTCCTTCTGAGATTTGACGAAATTTTTCCTAAAATTTGACGATATTTCTCTTGAAATATTGACAAAATTTTTACCACGAATTTCGGGTAAACTTTCTCTTGGAATTTTGACAATAGTCTCTTGAATATTTTGTTGATTCTACTGTTAGTTTTGGAGTTAATTTTCTGTGAAAATTACCTCAAAACCCGCATCAATGAATTTGTGAGTCACCGCTTGACAATATAATTTAATAGAATGTTTCATTTTTTGATAAGTGTGAAGTGTTGAAAACTTTAAACTTTAAATTAAACAATTCAATGAATGAAACATCCCTAAAATGCAACAAACGGGCACTTTGCTGTGGGATAAAGAACTGATTAACTAATATTTCGCTTCAAAACACTTTAGCTTTTAATATCGCCGGAAAAATGAACAGGAATATGTGATAGTTGTTGTTTTTATAACTCACCCTCTATATCAACTATTTCAGCACAAAATTAGCATAAAAGGAGCAAATTTAAAACGCAATAAACAAGCTTATGTTGAGTGCATGGGAGAGGCTTTGATATGAAAATTATTCTAACATTGAACTAACACTTTTTGATTTTTTTTTCTCTAATTTTTACTTGCAGAAAATGATCTATATAATAATTTGCATTGCAGTAACACTAGTGATTCTTGCTGTTGTTCTAGCTGTTTACTTTTCCCAATTAGCTCCTACTTCTTAATACCAAAAAAGGGACTTAATTGGAATGCACACACAATTAATCTTATGTTTGTTGTATAATGGCTGTTAATCTTTGAAACATATGATTTTATTTTATTTTATTTTTCTCTTTATTTCAGAAAAAGATTTACATAATGATTTGCCTGCTAATTACCTTAGTGATTATAGCAATTATTTTAGCAATACAGCTATCCTAAAATAAATCACGCGCGGTATTAATTTATAATATCAGTTTGTAAAATTTATTGGAAACAAAAAAAAAAGAGAGAGAAAGAGAAAAAAAGGAAGAAGAAAGATGAATTTTTTCTGAAAATATAAATGGATATTGAATGTGGAATCTATTGTTTATTGGAGGATCTCTAAATCAAAAAGTTTATTTATTTGCCCATTTGATAATTTTCTACACTGCCGTTTGACTTTGTTCTTTTGGAATAAATGCCTTTGATGATTACAACAATTTCTTTGAATTTTTTAATCAATTATATATACATAGTTCTAGCGCTATAATTGATTTTCATCTGTCCATTACATTGTTTTCACACGGAAAGTTCTCTGCTAATGGATTTTTAATGCAATCATTGAATTTTCTACAAAAGCTAAATTCAATTTTAAAGCAGAAGTCCTTTTTATGCCGCAATGAAGGCTTGTTTTCATACAAAGTTATAAAAAGTGCTTTGTTCATGAAAAATTTTCTCCTAGTAAATATTTTCAGAGCAGATGATTTCATAGTTAACGACCCAGATGAGTCGTGTGAAAAGAATGTATGTATGAGCTGGAATTTTTCCTGACTCAGGAGAATTCCCAATACAATAAAGAAATACTTTGTAGCACAGAATTTTTGCATTTCATATTAAGAATTTTTGGCAATTTTTCTTGTAATGGTTTTGAGCAGATGAATCAACTATTTTTAATCCATATATTATTAGCTTGTTTTGCACTCTTACAAATTCCCAGTTCAATAGCGTTTCTCATTAGCAATTTGATGAGTTCTTAGAGAGTGTGAATTATCACGCTTTTGCAAATTATGTAATTCGTATCTCACGTAGATGTTTGAAAGTTAAAATTGTTTAGCGATAAAAGGTATTTCTGCATAGGATAATTATACTAATACAATGCACTTTATGCACCCTCCCCCCAATTCTGCAGAAGAAGATCATGATTCTGCTATGTCTCACTGTCCTGGGTATTATTGTGGCCGCCTACGTCAGTAGCTACTTTATGTAAAGAAAACAAGAAGTATAACCAGTAAAAAAAAACAGAATCCACAAAGTAAAGATAAATATAGCAAAAAAAAGAACTTGTGAAGTCAGCAAATATGCTACCACCTTTCACCATCAAAGAAATCATCACAATTATCACCACTGAACCATGAACAGCAAAAAAAAAGAAAGCAAAGAATAATAAGTTACATAGCAAATGAAAAATATATAGAAGTGTCCAAAAAATAGCTATCAATAACTGTTTGTGTGGATTTTATGATTTTCCACTTTATTGTTATTTCTTTCAAACCACTCACTGACACCACCAAATAATTGCAATTTTTAACAAGATGTGAAAATAACAAAATATGTATTTTATCAAATTTATTTTCTGTGTAAAACTTGTGGCGTTGTTTTCAACGTGATGTGTATGATTTTCCACTTGTGTCCTTCTGTTGCCGCCACCCCCTTTTTCTTCAGTTTTTCGATGTTTCAGAGCAATTTGAGAGCACAGAGAAATACAAGTAATTTATATGGAGTGACCCGAAAAAAAGTGGCATCCAATGTTTAAATAGACGTGAGATGAGCAAGAAAAGTCGAGTTAAGAGTAAATTTTTCATATATAAAAAAAATATAGTTACACTAATATCATCAATCTTTCCTCTCAGGTAACATTAGATATTTTTGTATACAATCATTTTTATTCCCTTGATTTTGTGTAGTTTTGTCTTTGGTTTTATTTTTGTGTTTGAAAATCACACACCCCCAGCAAAAAAAGTAAAGTTAAAGTTTGAAGAGCAAAATTGGTTTTAACAAAACATACTATAAAATTCTTGTGTTGTTCAATTCGACAGAAGAAGATCATTATTTTGGTGTGTTTGAGCATCCTTTTGATTATCATTGCCGCAACGATAGCCGGATATTTTGGCTTTTGAATCCATCATCACATTGAGATCACAATTGGATATCTTCATGTTGAAACAGTATATGACAAAAAAGACATTTTATTTCTCCCAATTGAACGACTTTTTGGTCATTGAAATTTGGTTGAAAGTTAAAGTGATAAGCTTTATGGTTTTCGACGATTAAAACAAAAGAATTTTAAAGAAAGAAAATTGTAGTGTTATAAATTTTAATGATATTCCATTCATTTACTCATTTGTAGTTAATTTACACATCATCACTAAAATGTGTGATGTAAGATGAAGGTAGAAGAGATAAAATATGTCTTTACAAGAGTAGAAAGAGGAGGAGTTTTTGCTCTTTAATATTAGTTTGAAAAAAATTCCTATTTGTAAAGAAAAAACAAAGAAGTGAGAAAAGTGAAAGAAGTGAACTTTAGTTGATTGTAGATTTTTTTTCTTGATTCTTAGAAAATGAAACAACAAAAAAAGAGAGAGAAAATTAAAACAAAGAAGATGCGTTTTAGCAATAATATGATATATATTTAATGAAGAAAAAAAGTAATACATAAATGATAAATTATATAAAACGACGTTACACTATTTGTAATTTCGGAAAATTGAGCGAAATTGTCACTTGTTTTCTTCTGGAAAAAAGATAAGGGGAAAAAAGATGAGGATAAAAAGTAATGAAATTATAAAAAGTGTAATTTTTTCTGCCATTTGAATGAATTGCAATTACATGGATGTCTTTCGCTCACAAAATTATTGAGAAAAAAATGGGAAGAAAAATTAAAAAAAAAATTCTACCATAGCGCATCAAGGAAAATAATTATAGGATTCAATTTTCTGGAACTATAAGATAGGGAAGCAGTTCAAGAAGATGTGTGATAACATTTATCTTCAATTTATATTTAAAAATGAGAAAAAAGTATATATAAATTAGATGATAGAACATTATTTATTATAATATTTAATAAATTTTACATTTTGGGGACATAATATTGATGAAGAGTTCATGTTATACAGCAAAGATAACAAAATATGGTATAAATTTCATAGGAGCGAACAGCAAAATGAAAGAACTAAAAACAGATTAAAAAAAATGTAGTGAACTTTTTTCAAATTAATTGAAATTCCTTTGCAGTCTTGGGTGAAATGAGTTTCAAACTTAGAAAAAAATAACATTTTTTTTACTACAAATAGTTGAAATATTGAGTTACCACGGGACACACTACATAAAAGGAAGACCAGAAAACTACTAAAAATCAAGTACAGAAAAAATCGATAAACATATAGAAAATGATAAGAAGAGTGACATAATATTTTTTCTACTTACACTTTCATTTCTTATACGATTTTTTCTCTCTGATACAACAAGTAAATCAATGTTGGATGATTTAAAAAAAGAATAGAATTACGATGTTTCATCACGATATGAAAAAACTTGATAGATTCATATTCTAGTCAGAGAGACAGAGCATAGAAATATTATGAGCGTTAATATGGTTTTTATTTTATATGACAGAAAATGAAAAAAATGAGACACCTAAAGCAAAATAATAGATCACAAATCATAGTTAATTCATTTTCTAATCTGCATAGTAAAAGACAATTTAGCGCGAGAATTAAATTACAAAAGAGACATTTCTTCGAATTAATGTTAGGAAGGTTTAAACAAGACAAATATTTAAACACAACTTTTAAACTGAACAAGACATAAAGTGATTAAGGAAAGGCTCCAATGGAGAGATTATCTCACATTAAACACCCATTTATGACATTATTTGCACTTATCGCGTGGTTTTCTGAGATGAAAAAAAGAAATAGATATGTTGAAGGCGGAGAAAAGTCTTCATTTTTATAGAATTTGCAAAATAAAATAGTGATATTTTTAATGTTTTTTTCTCAAACACTTCTTTCTTACGTTTGCAGATTCTATATTAGTAAATAAATTGCCTAAACTAAATCATTTGACAGACAATTTTTTAACTTGACTTTTATTTCTCGAGATATTGTATAGAGAACGGTAAATGAAACCATATCATATATAAAAAAAAATAAATATTAAAAAAGAAAAAAATACAACGGACAGCAATATGTATAAAATACATAAATGGACATTTTTCTCGGTAATATCGACGATCAATAGAGCAAAAGAAAAGAGAACAAACTTCTCGGTAAATTTCGTCCTAAAAATGATTATGTAATGTGTCATGTTATGCTAATTTGTGTCATTATGATAATTTCAAACAATTCAAACTTTTAGTGCAGGCGTTATGTGTTTTATTGAGACATCACATAAAAGGTGAATTTTATCGGCAATTTTCATTATAGAGATATTACCGGTGCGTTGAGTTTAAAAAAGTGATTGTTTTTCCTATAATTTTTTTGCCATTTATATTGAGAGATTTTATTGTGTTACAAAAAGATAAATAAAAAAAATAACTTGCAGACTTTTTGATGAAAAGATAATGAAAATTTTCATATTATAGAAATTTATACAGAATAGAAAAATTGAAAGTTAAACATTTAGAAACAAGAAAAAAAGAGAAAGAGTAAAAAAATGAGAAAAAAGGAATCTCTTGATGACTTTCTTACAAAACACCAATTTTATTGTAAAGTGTAAAATGTAAAAAAAAAATAGTTAAAAGCCTTAAGTTGAGAGTTTATTTTTCGATTTTCGTTCTGCAATTTTTGTCTTCCCTCATTGATGCTAATTAATATTAAATTGTGAATTTAATGTAAAATGCGTTCTTCTTGTAGGTGAAATTGACAATTTTTCGTAACAATTACATGAATTTATGTGTTCAAAAAAAAAAAAGATGAAAAAAAGAGTCCAAGTGAACCAGTAATTCCATGACTCATTTTTCGACCCATTTTCTGTTGCCACTTTAACGCGAAACTGTGAAAGTTCTTTCTTTCGAGCAATTGTGATTACTCTCTAAACGTAAAGTCAGACATTTTTGGACATTAAAGAGCCAAGAAGAAAAAAATGTGAAATTTCTAATTCAGATTCCATTTGAGAATAATTTTTAAAAATTATTTTTTTTTAAACAAAATTCATATTCAAAATTCAAAAAAAAATTCTCCATGAATAAATCAAATAGTAAATTCACTAAATCCGAGTGAAATATTAAATTTTACCCAAAAATACCTTCTCCAAACTTTGGAGATTGTATTTTCCCCCTCATTATCACAAAATAACAATTTATTTTCACTTTTACTTTCATTTATTTATCAAAAACTATTCAAACTAAACATTTGCTATCATTTAATTTGTTTCGTTGCAATAATTTAATGTACAATTTGAAAACAATATTAATACTTAGATGAAATGTAGTGTAATATAAAGAACTAGTGAAAAAATTTTTAAGCTTTCAAAATGATAAAATAAAAAAGAATAAAAGACAAAAAATATATTGAATTGAAGACAGAAAATTACAATTTAATAGGATATTAAAATTACTTAATAAATAAAGAAAGAAAATAATAGGATCACAAGAAAAAGCCCATCGTTAATAATGTAATTTGAAGCTATATTGTGAGATAATAAAATCAGAAATATACAGAAAAAAAGCATTTAATCTTCAAGTATATAAAGCTTCATATTAAGAAAAAAAATGAGAAAAAAATACAAAAAGAAAAATGATTTATTATTGTCGGTTCTTATCGTTCAAATACTTGCACATGTTTATTAAAAAAAAAAAAGAAAATATAAATATATATACATAAAAATATATATAATCTGATGAAATTGTAGGATTTTTATGTTCTCAGAAAGTGAAGAAAAAAAGCGAGAGAAGCTACTAAAATGGAAGATCTTGAGGAGAAATAAATCATTAAAATTAACAAAAGAAATATTTAAAAAACTTGGAAAACTTACAAAAAAATTTCTATAATACTTCTACTAATAATAAAAATATGCAGCAAAGTAATTATATATTCATGTCAATTCTTAATTAAAAAAAAATTCTTTACAAAAAAAATGTGAGAAATATGAAAAAAGAGGAACAGAGTATTGACTTTCGATACCATAAGAGAAAAAAAGTAGATCAACACACTGATAAATCCTAGACAAGGAGGAAAAAAAAAGAGGAAAAACCAACAGTGTGTGAATAAAAAAAATTGATGGAACAAAATAAGAACGAGATTAAGGTAAAAAAAATGCTTAGCAAAATAAACAAATTCGACGAGTTCCAAAGAGAGATCTCAGAAACCAAAAAACTGGAGATCGAAACAAGTGTTTAAAAAAAATGAGAAACTGAACAACAAATTGACGAAGAAAATCTGTAAGAATAGAAATCACTGAACATCATCGATCATGTGAATATTTAAAAAGTAGATGAAGATAGAACAAAGAGCAAAAAAAAACATTTAAAGGACACGATCATAGATGAGGAGTAAATATATATATTATATTTAAAATATAAATATATATATTTATCAGTATATAAAGCAAGCAAAAAAAACATTTAACTGCATCTCGTGTGCATTAAAATGAGAATAATAATAAATCGTATGTGTACTTATTGTGTTTAACATGCATCTTTTTCTCTGTCTCTTCTTGTCTCAAAAAAGAAAGAATGAAAGAAAAACTCAACACGATGTGCTATTTGTCGACAGATCCTCTCCATCACATTCGGCCATCAGTCTTTTTTGCAAAAGCGCGCTGACCTTCTATGTAATTTTCCTATATGTGGCTTTCAGGTGTGCTTGTAATTAATCTTTGGGTATGTGTGGAGAATTGGCATTTGTCTCAGGAGGAATTTTGTGTGTGCAAGAATCATCAGTCAATGATCACGAACGCAATGTAGCAGCAAGTACAGTCTTTTTTCCCAATCTTACCTCGTTGAGCGAACAAATTGTACGGTAATGGATCTAATGAAGTGAATTACTGAGCTCTCCCAGAGGCCTGGAAGCCTACACAGTGTTGCTGAGGCAAGAGAAATTCTCTCTTGTGCCAAGTAAGTAAAAGACAAGGGGCGATCATGTAAAAGGTTTTTGTACAGAAGCTTTTGGAAAAGATGGAAAATGATCAGTGAAGTTGGAAAGGCGCTAAAATTGTTTTATAAATTTAATTTTCAGAAAACAACACAAATCCGGCTCGAAAGACCAAAACTTTTTATTAAAAACTTTTATTTATTTACTTTAAAAGTTTTTCAATAGGAACTCAATCGGCATAAGAATAACTATCAGAATTGCCTAAAAAACCTAAAAAAAATAGTTTTTTTTTCATAATTTTTTTATTTAGGAAAAGTTAAGATGTTTAACTACAGTGTCTCAAATTTCAGTCAAGCAATTCCGGCTCGAAGGACCAAATTTATTATTTTTACCAATTTTAAACTTTCGTCTAAAATTGTTATTCATTTTAGGAACCCTTATATATCTTGAACTTTATTATTTGCGGATTTTTTGAAACGAGGGTGTAAAATATTTGAATAGAAAGCATTTATGAAGTTATCTCTTGCTTTAGAGCTCCCTTGCCACCCTTACCCCAACTTTAAGGGAGAGGAAGAATAGTTTGAATATCCAAATCGATTGACCGGAATTCCGACCCAACGCATATCGTCCATGCTGCAAGAAGGGATTGTAGCAAAATTCTCGTTTCTCTATACATTCCTTTATATTGAAACAAATCGCTGGAGGGTTTAGTCTACCTTTACAAAATAGGGCCATTGTGGCCCAAAGCTCAAGTCAATAAACTCATAATAACGTATAGCACAATGGAAACTAAATTATAAATTTACGGAATTTACGTCGTAGATTTTACATGAAAATTAATTTAAGATTCGCAGGGCATAGCTCTCGCTTCCGGAAGTTCTGAAATTTTACTAATTTTCTTTCTTATTTTTAAAGCCAGGGGGGAGATATAATGGTCAGAAAGGCGTACAACACTTTCAGCACTTCCACATTTTGTTCAAAAGATCCAAAAAGCTCTAATTTGAAAGCTTTTAAGCAAGAGCTTTCATCCCATCATTTTTATTTTTATAAAAGCCTTATAAAGCTTTTTTTTTTTGTCTTTTAATTTTTACAGCCCCAGCTATCAAGCCACAAGGCCACTTATAAAGCTTAAAAAAAACATTTTTAAGAATGCTTTCTAGAGTTTTCTAAGAAGGCTTTCTAAGAATGTTTCTTATAAAGCTTTATTTGTAAAGCTTTCTAAAAAGATGTCAAAGAAAAGTTTCCCAAGAAAACTTTCTGATTAAGCTTTCCAAGCTTTCTAAGAAAGTATTGTAAAGATTTTTAAGAAAGGTTTCTAAAGCTCTCTGAGAAAGCTTTCCGATGAAGTTTTTTTAAAAAAAAAACCTTTTAAAAAATGTTTCTAAAGCTTTCTGAAAGCTTTACGAAAATTGCAAAAGCTCTCTAGAATTTGCAAATGCTTAGCGTGAACTTCAAAATTTCTACAAATTATCCGAAAGCTTTGCAAATTTTCCAGAATTTTGAATGCTCATAAATTTCTGTAAAGCTTTACGTCAATTTTAGAAAGCTTTCAGCTAGTCTAATTTACATTTTTCGATGTTTCATTAAAGATCCTGAAAGTTTTTAAAAGCTTAAAAGACTTATGTAAGCCTCTGGAAGAACTTCCCAAAGCTCCAGCTCCTCCTTGGAAGCTTTCAAAATTGCTTGAGTTGTCTTTGCACTTCCAGTCGACTTCTCAAAGTTCAGACGCACTTCCATTCAAATGTACACCACTTCTGACCATAATATCTTCCCATATCCTAATATTTAATAGATTTAAGTTAAACATTTGCACAAAAAGTGGTTTTTCTATGGAAAATATCTTTTGCTATTCCCTCCTAATTTTGAAAAAAAAGTCAAGAGATACCCTTGTGACAAAAAACCCTGATAAAATGTCCAATTACCATGATCTTGATCTCATTTCCACCTGATACTGCCGACATTATCAGAAACAGAGTATCTTGTACATTATTTCGCGCTCGCGATAGCCCCCTTTCGCGCCGCGAGAGAGGAGTCAGAGACCGCGACTGGAAACTTCCAGCCAGACAGAGCTCTTGGTCTCACCGATGAGACGCCTCAGTCAACGAGCGACGATCATCGGACTCGATGCGGATAGAACTTCGATATTAGAGATAATTTGCGCCAATACGAAAATCCATCTTGTGCAACCAAACGACAGGTGGAACGCGCCACATAGAACTGTAAATGCGATTTAGCATAACTGTTCCGAGTGATTTTAATTTGTATTTAATTGAAAAAATTGTTGTGGCTCGAGTGCAGCGATCGTGTCATGAAAAGGCGAAAGATATCGCATTTCTCTACATCAGCTTCGCATTTCTGATATAGTCTTATATTGGGGAGAACACTTGTGCGCAAATTGTGTTTTCACCATCTTATCAGTTCAACCAATACTCAAATTGACGATGTAAATTGAATATATCGGTGAAGCGGTGTGAGTTGGAACTCTTTGAATTTCGTTTTTTCCATCGCAAGTGAGGCTCCAACAGGTGAAAATCGCTGAATTACGAGCAGTCACGATTCGTCTATTCACAATTAATGTGCTGTGTGGATCAGACATTGGTGTTGCGGACAATAAAAAGGCGAAATAGGTTCAGGAGGAGGAAAAAAGAAGTGCTTTGACGGTCACCAGCCAGGGCAGGTGCAGGAAAAACCGTTTTTTTGCGTGCGTGCGCTAACAGCAAGATTGTGAATATCAGTGGAGATCTCCGAGGAAAAAGTGTCATATATATCGAAAAATAGTACCTTGATCGCGCGAACATGCCGTTATTCCACAAGAAGGCCGTGAAACCGGTCCAATACCACGAGAATAATAATTCAGTGCATCCACAGTCTCATGCACCGGCTAATCATCTGCCTCCGTCGGCCAATGGGTCCAAGAGTGAGATCAAATCGCAACCGCCGCTGCCGCCAAGCCCAACCAGTCCGGTACAGCTCATGTTCCACTGCCAGCTGGCCCACGGGAGCCCCACTGGCTTCATAACGGGCTTCTCTAGCGTCAAAGAGCTCTACCAGAAGATCGCAGAGTATTACGATTTTCCAACCGATGAGGTACGTACGTAAAAATCTTTCTCTCCCTCATCTCCAAAAAAACTTTAACGCGCAATCGCTCACGTGACGTCAAACAAAAAAAATATTTTACTAGTGCTTAGGGGGTCATGGTCGAAGTGTCGGATTTCATTCAACAGTTCCACTTCGCAAACTAGTCTCTTGAACTAGTTTAAGTGCATTAGTTGCGGATCTTCAATTAAAATGGTTGATATATTGAACTTTTCAATAAACGGGAAAAATATGGCGAATCGAATGTTTTTTGTGCAAAGTTTTAGATTTAAAAGTTAGAAGGTGAATTTGTAGGTTCAAAATTCATTACAAAGCTAAAAAATTGATAAGACAATTTGATTGTTGGATCGATATTCTTCACGTTGATGATAAGACTTATAACAATAGGGTCCAATATAAGTACGTAGACAAGTTCTGTATTACTTGGCGGCATTGCTCATAATTTTATAAGGAATTTTGGTTAAATCATTTGAGATCTTGTGAGGCAAAGTTATAGGCATTTTCGACAAATTTTCTAACTTTTAATTCTTGTTCAATTTATAGAAAGTTGTTTTATATCCGTTCTAATTAGCCTAAATTTTTAAAATCTCGCTTAAAAGATTTATGGATTAATTTATTCAACGACCGAAATTTTCTAAGTCTGCTTTCAAAAAAAAAAAAAACTTTCAAGAACAATTCGCCGTTTTCAAAAGCAACTGCAAGTAGAAAGTCTTCGATTCTAAGATTTAACGGGTAAACTTTGCGCCAATAATTCTTTTCTAATTTTTTCCCAAGGATTTACCTACCGGTATATTTGAAAACTGTGAACTTTTTTGGCTGATTTTTAAATACTGATAATTAATTGTGAAGTTATTCCACTTAATATTCTGGCTTATATACATTATCATTGTGTGACTATCAATAAATTCCATCGGATGAAATCTTTAGCAATATTTATCCAATTACCCCATTAAATATTACTAAATTCCCTACTTTAAACACCTTTATCAACTCAAAAGTGTGGAAACTTTAGCCTCTTATCGCGGTGTCGTTGAAACTCCAGCTAAAAACTATATATAGTGGCAATACATATGCCCCTATCAATGTCAGGTTTCCATATAGATAAAACCATACAACTCTTGCCTTAATTCACCAAATAGGGTGATCTTTTTTGCACTTTGCCATTCTATTGTTCCACATACACTCATTGATTTCATCGAGAGAGAAAATTCACGTGCTCAGAGACACGTGATCACCATTGGATTAACATTAAATACACTTTTCCCCCTTCTCTTTCTTTCTCGACCCTCATGCACGCACTGACATAACATATGAGGTGCCATTCAAGAAGCACGATTTGCTCAAATAATGCCGCAAAAGAAGTGCCATGATGAGTTTGTTGTTTAATATTTTATCGGTCTGATTTCATAAGTTATGGAAGAGCCATATATTTTAAAATAAATCGATTTTATTTTTCATGCAACTTCTATTGATTTAGCAAATTAATTGTTTCTCGAGAAGTTCATGAAATTCTAATCAGTTTCATAGTCCATAGTTTCACATGGTTTGGGTGTACATAAATTTTTCAACTTGGAAAGATTCGTTTATAATTTGTTGACCCAGTCTCTAATTAAAATTGCAAATCGAAAGCTTAAAACAGTTATAAAATATGTTTCTATCATGGCAAGTTTCTGTGCTATACAGAAATTGGAGATTTATATAATTGCTCAATTTTGCATTCATTGAATTGTTTAAATTGAACAGAAACTATATCGATAAATTAATAGCACAAGAAAACATAATCTTTCACAGATCTAAAAGATCTATATTTTAATAAATTCACTTCTTGTAATTGAAGCAAATTGAAGAATAATAAAAATGAAAATTCATGAATCTCTCTTTAGGGGGAATCTTTCTTCCAATGACGTTCACTAAGAAATCATATTCAATGAATTAAGTGTTTATTGTTTGCTCAATTTTAAATTGGCCTTGCTGGTGAATAATGCACGCACAATTGACGATATCATGATTAAAGTATACTGTTGAATGGAAGGTGCGAAATGGGTGAATTTTCCTTCTGGCCATAGATGAGTTTTACAACATTAACAACTGTTTGAACATTATTTAAAAAAATGTAGACTTGTGAGACTTGTCCCTCTTTCGGCGATTATTTAAATTGTTGAATTTTATTAGTAAATTTCCGTGTTCTCCACTTTTCTGGTGGCCACGGGAAAAGACGTTCCAGATTGTGGTGCTTAAAGAGACGAAAAACTTTCTCAACGAAAAAAAAAGAAATATAAGCCATTTCGATGAGACTTGAAACTCCATCTTTGCTGAGTATGAGAAAAATTTGAAACAGTTAGAGTATTTTTGTTAAAACGTGTATTTAACAATCACAGAGAAAAAAGTTTCACCCATCAACGAGCACATCAGCACTTTTCCGCCTTACAACATGATCCATTTGTTGAAATTTGCATCCGAGAGAGTGAATGAACTGTACAAGCTCTTCCTCTTCCCTCCTCATATATGGAGTCATTTTATTTCAACGCAGCACTGAGAAATGCTAAGCCTCCATGTAGGTTGATTCCCGTAAGCCAATTTTAAAATTTCTTTATTGTCTCTAAGTGGTCAGAAATTGAAGGAAAAAAGAATTAGGTTACAAGAGGTTTTTAATAAAGAGGTAAAAAAGACTTTGGATTTTTTTGAAGTTAAAATTTTTAGAGTGGTTTTTTCAATTTAAATACTCTTTATTAAACTTGACATCGTTTCAAGCTGAGAATATTCCAAAGCAATGAACATAAATTTATTGCTCTATTTTACTAATTAACAACTTAACAAATCATGTGCATAATAAATACAAATTAACTCAAAAAGCATGTGAAAAATGCAAAATAAATTACAAGAACGAACAATTGACAAAACATTATTAAATAATGTTTTCATTACTTATGTTTCATCAGACGAGAAAAAAAATAACAAATAAGACAAATAATAATTAAGGTTCCTTCTCATTTATGATTTGAAATAGTTGAATTGGTTTTCCCAAGAAGTGACATCACGCACTAAATAGATCATCACGAAGTACTTAATAACGCGTGTGAGACATTTTCTTATCGGTAATCTTTAGCTTAAGTGACGTTATACAGCTTATTCATACAAAAGTATTTTATTGATAATTTTGAAGCGAAAATTTTCAAATAATGAATAAGCATAGGTACTTAATATAAATATTTTATTGCAAATTTAACTCCTTTTTATTGAAGTTAATTGTGAATGGAAACATACGAGTGCATAAATTCATTTACAATTTTGGCGAGAGTATAACCGCAAATTTGCAATTTGTTTGATACTAAAGAGCCCGCAAATTTTTGGACTTTTCAACACATAATATGAGTTTGTTTGATCTTTATGGCGAAAATTATTTAAATAATTACCCATTTTGACTTAAGCTTTCAATATTAATTTGCCGCATGCAGTAACCAAAAAAAAACAATATCATTGTGAATATTTCAATTTTTTTAAATAAAATTTATTGATACGAAAAAATTGCGCGCAACAAAAGAATGGTAAAAATGGTTGTGTATCTCTTGGTGTTTAACAAAATCAATTTTCAACAATAAGAGAGTCATTCAGAGATAAAATAACTCCCGCATTGGCAATAGACTTGCTCTTATCATGCCTTCTCGCTAGATAACAAACTGCTGATTAAATTGTTAATGTTCCACTTATTTCCCTCATTCTTCTACAATTTCCTCTGCCTCAAAATTGTCATGTTACGAGTAAAATTCCTCGAAACACCATCGTGATTGCCTCATATTACGTTGGTTGACGCAGAATGAAATTCTATTAAATGCACCACATTTTAACTCCCCTCCATGGAAATTTTACTCTCGCATTCTAATTCTGGTATCTCTTCCCGCAGTTAATAGCATAATGTATTTTTAGGTATATAAAATATTCAAAATTCCAATTGTTTTTCCAGCAACATGCGGTTCGCACCGCTGACTAAATACAATAAACACCGCATACGATATATTCTAACACATAACGCATTAAATATGTGTTCAACATGATTTTTTTCTGTATGTGAGAGAAATAAGGGCGAAAGCTGAGAGACAATGTAACAAGCTTGATCTTACCAAGTGTAATGTTGCACGGCAGCACAAAGAGTACAAATTTTAAGCTATAATTTTGTGAGGCTCTTTGGCATTTTTGTTGGTGAGATTTTTAGAAATTCTCAAACATTTTAAAACAGTAGGAAATTGGGAAATCAGTCAATCAAGGTTAGTTTCGGCAACATGAATTCTTATTATTTAGGTATTTCAGGGTAGGTATTTGATATTTTTTGTTGCCAATAAGAAAAAATGAAGAAGTTTGACACTTTTATTACTGATTTGCCTAAAATAGCATACATATAACGAGATTTAAAATGAAGAGAATTTGAACTCACAGGCAGATAACAAATATGTACAATTTGAAATAAAATATGACCGGAAGAGGAAGTGTTAAATTTTCCCCCCTCCTAGGAATTCCAGAAAATACCTTCAATTTTTGAATGCACAAAGGAGAATTTTTATTAACTTTATTTTGTTTTTAAAAATGAGAGGTTTTTTGTCTATTGAGAATATTTTATTGATATCGTCAATCTTTTATTTATTTCTAAATTCCATACAGACTTATTTCTTGCTTATTGTCGTGGATTCAAGATCTAAAGATCAGAGCAAAAAGGTCTAGATAAGAATCAAAACATTTTAATTCTACAACATCCAAAGATTACGTCAAAAACTACTCTCAATTTAGTACCTATTTAGTTTTTTCTTTGATTTTTTCAAGGTTGTGCATAAATTTAGAAAATGCGATTTTAGTTACAACTTGCTTTGATTTGTCTAATTAAGCTTCTAAGGATATTATCAGAACTAACAGCAGTTTAAATAGTGGAATCTGTAAGCGCCATTATGGCGCTGTCAAACGACAACAGTTCAGTCAACAATTTCTTATTGTTGAAAAGTTATTTAATGGCATTTTCCAGTGGTAAACCATCAAATTTCCACTCAAATCCTGTCTGTTCAGAAATTTAAGTACTTAAAGTATGTGATTAATCGCCTGATTCGGTTGAACGGCATTTTCTGCACTAATATTGCGTTTTTCCGGAAAATTCCTTCTACAGATTCTTCAATAATGAAAAACAGACATGATATGAGTGAATATTTGATGATTTTCCACTGGAAAATGCCATTAAATAGCTTTTCAACAATAAGAAATTGTTGACTGAACTGTTGACGTCTGACAGCGCCATAAGAATTCCACTTAAATTGCTAAAATATTGTTGATTATTAATACGATATCAAATATGGGGAATAATTTCAAAAATTTCTGTATTTTGATGTAAGGTTAAAAGGATTAAAAGAAGACACTTGAACAGACAGAAATATTCAAAAAACTTAAGATTTGTTCATTACAAAATGAATTCACTGATTTTCATATAATGGTTCTAATGGTTTGATCTTCTTAAAACTATAATTTGTAAATCAAACAAATTACAGCTCTTCTTATCAAACTATCTATAAAGAACTGAATTAATCAAGATCCAAGATTATACCATTTGATTTATTGAAACACTTAGTGTGACTCATGTTGTAAAAAGCTAATTGAATCACTCCATGTGTAAGAATTTTATTACAGCGTTGATGAAACTTTCTCAATTTAAATAAAACGTTTATTCTAAAGTTTATAAAGTCAGTCTTTGATGGCTATTTGAGGAAAACTTTGAGGAAGTTGAGAAAATGAGTGGATTACTGGTTATCTCTCCGTGCAGTGCGTGTTGAGCGAGATCGGACAATGAAACTAGAGGGGCGTATAGTAGGTGTCACGATAGTAACATGTGCGATGAGGAGACAGGTGATTGTGAATTGTTCTCATGTTTGATACACTCTGTGGCATCCAGATAGGGAAAAGAGAGAACTCTCTTGGAAGGAGGAAAGAAATACCGCATCAGCCCAGAGTATTTTAGAGAGATTTATTTGTATTATTACCGTGTTGAGGCAATTCTCATTTCTTTACCAATTATACGTTTGTGTTTGTAGTTTTCAATGAAAATGCGAGAGCGAAAGAGAATTTTACCATTGTTGAACATAATGGAGTAATGTGGGGCTTTTTGTGCTATTCACTCCATTTTTTCTGTTACTTTATTTTAGATTCTCTTCTGCACACTGAATTCCCACAAAATCGACATGTCGAAGCTGCTGGGAGGTCAAATAGGACTGGATGACTTCATCTTTGCACACCGGAAGGGTCGTCCGAAAGAGATAGAGATCGAGAAGTCTGAGGATGCTCTGGGACTCACGATAACGGACAATGGGGCGGGTTATGCATTCATCAAGAGGATAAAGGAAGGCAGTATTATCGATCGGATTCCTCATATCAAGATTGGCGATCACATTGAGCGATTGGATGGGGTTAATGTGGTCGGCAAGAGACACTACGAGGTGGCCAGGATGCTCAAAGATATTACTACAGGGACGACATTCACGCTGCGACTCGTTGAACCCATGACGAGTGGCTTCCAAGGCATCGGACCACGAGGTGGTGGCGGAAAGGCGGGAAAATCAAAGGGTTATGGAAGCGGAAAGGAGACTCTGAGGTTCAAGTCCAACGGAAGTGCCGCCATTGAGGATGAGGTAAATTTCATCAATTTTTTTTTTCTATTTTTTTGTGAAAGAGAAAAATGTTAACAATATGAATTTCAACCGTCATTTAACATGCATTTTTTGAGTTGATAGAAAGTAAAATTAAATATTTCACTCTTCCATGAATGCGAATAAATTGAGATGAAATAAAATTATAGAAAAATTTAAAAAGTTATAATTCCAAATCACAGCAGAATTGTAAAATTTTCACCCATTTAAAATCATAACACATCAATTTATGTCGAAGGCGAAGAATTGAACTTTTTAAAAGTCTTCTCACAATTTTCTCTCTTTCCCATGAAGCGCGATGAAGCAGCTCAAGCGGGAATTGATGCCATCAACGCACTTCTAGACTCTTTCATGGGGATTAATGATGCAGAACTTGCCTCACAGGTGAGTGTTTCGGTGACATTTTTGCCTTCCCCCCCCCAGAAAGGGGCATTTGACTGGCGGATTTGGGCCATTAACATGGACGAATAAGCAGAATTTTGAGAAGGGCTCAATTTATTGCGAATATTCTGAACAAATTAATGAAATTAAAGTCAGAAGAAATTATTTGATATTTTATTTCATGTATCTCAACATATGAAATTATATTTTAGTTTGCATATTCAAAACTTGTTGCAGCTTTGAAATCGATCTGAAAGCTATAAAATTTTATGTAGCTTTAAAACAATTATTCCAAAACTCGTTAGATAAAAGTACCTACTAAAACTCAGAAACATATTCTCATAAAATGTTTAGTGATTTCTCCGTTAATTCACAAAACAAACTAAAATCAATTTGGAATTTGATTAAAAATTTAGAAAATAAAGCTCGCTAAAATTCAGAAATCATACTTGAAAGCTGATTTACCAAATTTCAAGAGCTTAGAATTTTTTATGAATTAATACTAAATAAATATTTCTAAAGATTTATTATATGATTGAAAACAAGTTTTTGAAAATAAAAATTTTTTAATTTTAAATAATTAGTCAAAAACTTTATAACTTATTTAGTTCATTAATTGAAAGTCTTAGGTTTTAAATCGAAGGCCTAATTAGTAAATTCCAGCAAAGATTTTACTGTGAATTTTACAACAATTTTTAACAAAATGATTTTATTATTGCAATTTTTTGACTTTTTACCCTTACAGTCCAATTTTAAATCCCGCAAAATTGTAAAATACTCAAAAATATTTTTAAACTTGTTTCTCAACTCCTTTCTAGATTTGGGATTTAGGCTGCAACAAAACGAATTCTATGGACTTTGCTGAAGCAATCGATGCATCGGATTTGGAGGCATTTGGATTTACAGATGATTTTATAATAGAACTCTGGGGTGCTGTGACGGATGCCAGACACGGTCGCATGAAGAAATTGTAGACAGATTGTGCTAAATTCTACTCTTATGTGTAATGTAAGATTATAGTTCTACACCGTATCGATTTTTTGGCCTATTTTCTCTGTAAATATATATAGTTATTATATATCTGCCTTGCGAGATATATAGCAAAAAAAAAAGAAAGTGAGAAATCGTTACTGTGGAAGCATTTTTTGAATTAATAAACGCCAAAATGTATGCAAAATCCAGATTTTTAAAGGTTTTTTATTCGTTGAAGAAGTAGAATATTTCTTGGATCAGAATTTTTATTAAAGCTCATGATAAGCTTTATGGATGATTGTGATTTGAGAGGTGTTTTATGTACTTAATTTATGAGACTTGCACATATAATTACATCACTTTGTGAACTTAAAAAAAAAGATTCACTTATTGTGAAAAGGTATTTGAAGAAAAAAGTCACGATTATTTCCATCCATAAGCAATGATTATTCATTCAACATGTGGATAATGATCAATTTGCGAGGAGGAGGTGTTTCAAATCACACATTGAAGGCGTGATGGGGGAAACGAGCGTGCAGGGAATTTTGAGCGACCTGCCATATGGCCCAAATGACACATTTCGGAGCGAAAACATCAAATAGAACAAAGTTCAACAAGAAATAATAATTTCATACAACCATTAAGTGGCCCGCAAATGGTTTCGGCTCTTTTATATCGCTCCATATTTTCGGGTAAGACGGCGCGAAGAAAATACACTGGCAGCCTAACTGTTCGGTACACCTAAACACAGGTATGTTATGTACATAAGACAGTAAAAAAAGCATATGTTGGTAGTATATAATCAAACGGCCTTACACTTCCGGTGTTTTTCTTCTTCTCCATATATTTACACAAGAGCACAACTCCGGCAAAGTGGAAGTTGTCCATTATAGGAGAGATATAACTTGATTAGCACATAGTGATAAATTTATGAGAAATATTTAAATGCTATTTAATTCTAATAAATGACGTGTTTAGTGCCACCAATGGAACCACCACATATTTTGGTGAGTCTCTTGTTTTTTCCACGCGAAGGCCTGACCGAAATTACATAAGATTGCGCGCCGTTGGCATCTGGTGGCAGTGGAGTGTTAAGAGGTTTTTTTCGGCCACCGCATGGCGCCGCCCCAGAGTGCAGAAATTCCTCAGTGATCACCCCCACGATGGAATTTAGCATCGATGTCGTGACGATGAACATATTTCAGCCAAGCGATCCCCACCAGCCCAAATGTCGCGGCTCTGTGGAGGCTCAGAAGGCCCAAGAGAGTGCCATCGCATGCCACTCGTCTTCGCGGTGGCGTCGCGCCTTGCACTGTGCAGACAACAAACTTTCACCGTGTCGCTTATTTTGCAGAGTGCTCTATTGCCGGTAAATTACGTGTATGAAAATGTTTATATTTATGCAATTTTTCTCATAATAGTTCTGAAAATGTGCATTGGAAGATGTTTTTCTGGATGTAGGGAAGATCTAGAGCAATCTGGTAAAAAATTTCTACTTAACAATATACTTCAGTAGCGCACCACTGTTAGTTAAACTATAATATAAATATGCGAGAGAGCATTTTCGCAGGTTTATCGCAGGTTTACATATTAAAGATGTTTTTAGTTGTTGATAAAAGCTTCTTCTTTGTGTTTTTGAAAGATTATAAAGTTTTTGAAAATATCAAAAAAAAATCGAGAAAATAGGTGTTTATTTTTGTTTTGAAATATATTTTAAAGAAATATAACTTAAATTTACTGCCTCTCTAACTATTTAATATGGATCTAATGAATGTTATTCTAATAAATTTTTAATTAAATAACTGTTTAATAAAATAAAGAAATCATAGTTTTTAATTTTTAATTCTAAAATATATATTTTTTTAAGATAAGAGAATTATTGAGGTCGTTGTAGTTCAGTTGATCGTTCCTGAAAGCTAAAATTATGATGCAAGAACGATTATTATCTATAGTTTAAATTTCGTTTCCAACCGGCAAATGTCATCCCCCAAATTATAGCTCCTGCTATTAGCAACAAATACCACTATCTTAAAGAAAAAAATCATTATTTATTTTTCCCACCTAATACATAATTTTACTGTAAAAAATCTGCGTAAGAAATAAATCTCGTATTAAAGCATCCCATTCAATCGCGGCTCTCCAGC